>CM041003.1:13576008-13598202 GCA_022985145.1 Pangasius djambal
TCACCAATGCGCTTTTGGAAGAATGGTCAAAAATTCCTATAAACACACTCCTCAACCTTGTGGACAGCCTTCCCAGAAGAGTTGAAGCTGTAATAGCTGCAAAAGGTGGACCAACATCATATTGAACCCTATGGGTTAGGAATGGGATGGCACTTAAGTTCATATGTGAGTCAAGGCAGGTGACCGAATACTTTTGGTAGTATAGTGTATATACACACACTATACATATAGCCAAAAATATGTGCACCCCTGACCATCACACTCATATGTGGTTCTTCCCCAAACTGTTGCCACAAAGTTGGAAGCACACAGTTGTATAGAATGTCTTTGTAATATGTAGCATTACAGTTTCCCTTAACTGGAACTAAGAGGTGTGTTGGTCAGGTGTCCACAAATGTTTGGCCTTATAGTGTGTTTTGATAATTGTTACTTTTGTGCATTTATAGTACTGTGCAAAAGTCAGAGACTACCCTTTTGTTTTCAATCAAATGGCCATTCGGTACTTATGAATTATTTGGTGCCAAACAATAAAGATGGGAAAATGTACAGTACATTAATTCCATTTTCAGGCAAATGGCCATACAGTACTTATTTACATCAAATGGCCATGCAGTACTTATTTACATATTTACAGTATCAAATCTGTAAATATTTTATTGAGAAAAATTTAACTTTAATACTGATATGTATAAATAAGTACTGTATGGCTGTTCTGTCTTTTGTTGTCATTGTCACTGTCTCTAGCTGATACTTTGCCTCACTATTCAACATTATTGTTTCATGGTCTTTCATGTGTTTACTGTATTCACTGTAAATAAACTACATTTGCACTTGTCTCTGTGACCAATCCCTGACAAAAAGATAGAGCTACAAATGGATGTAATAGATTTTTTTCACAAGCCAACAGAAACTCCTGGAGAACAACCACTTGATGTGGGAGCAACAGGGGAAGGGAGATTGGATCAGCACCACGCTGGAATGGCTTGAAGCCCTGTGCCCCCTTAGGAAATTTTTTGAGGAGGGGTGACTGACCAGGCTGGAATTGTCTCCCACCTTCTCTGACCCACTGAGGATGTCACCCTATCTCATTGCTCGGCTGAGGACGTCCCGTTACGGCTCACGGCCTTGCCATGGGCATCACTCCATCTCCCTGCTCCGCTTCGGACGTCACTACGCCACCTGGCTCCTCTTCGGACGTCACTATGCCACCCGACTTCTCTTTGGAAGTCGCTCTGCCTTCCTGCTCTGCTGAGGACATCTCTCTGCCTCCTTGTTCCACTGAGGACGTTGCTCCTTCCCCTTGCTCTGCGGAGATCGTCTCTCCCCCTCTGGCTCCGCCTTGGGCTTTGTTCCCCTCTCTGGCTTCGCAGTGGCCGTCGCTCCACGCTCGTTGTCTGCCTTGGACGTCATGCCACCCCTTAGCTATGTGGAGGAGATTGCTCAGTAGTCTCTGGCCTGCTACACTAAGGAGAGACTTCAGACTTGGTTGCCCAGGACCACCTCTGTGTTTACTGTGTTCACTGTAAATAAACTACATCGGCACTTGCATCCACCTCCGTGACCAATCCCTGACACTTAGCTGGCCACTCTGATTGGATCACGCTCTCCATCACATTACACAATTTGCATGCACATAGGAGATAGTGGTAGAAGTGTTACAATCTAATCCCCAGCATCCTGTCAGTTGCTTCATGTGTATGCATGCATGTGTGTATATGTTTGTATGCATGTCTTGTGACATTGACAGGAAAAAACACACACCTCCCCATTCATCTCTCTCACCATCCCGCTGACAGAGGATGGTCCCTCTGACATTGAGGTAAGGCCATGATACTGTCTCACCACAAGCATGTGCTTTTCATTGAAAATGACAGAGAGATACAAATCATCAAAACACACATACACCCCTTAAGCACAGAAGCACTTTCATGATGTTTAATATGTGTGTAGATTTTGGAATAATAGTTTTATGTATGAAATTCAACCCGATTATATATTCTCTCACTATGGCCATAACTGACCATCACTTTATTGTACACATGTGTGCATATACAGGTAAAGGGGACCTGATTGGGGCCAACTTGTCTGTGGAAAACTGGGTGATAAAGACAAGTGCAGACGTGAAAGCACTGACATATTGTGATTTGCAGTGCATTAATCTGAGGGGACTGTATGAGGTGCTGGACCTGTACCCTGAGTACTCCCACCACTTTGTTCAGGACATCACTCAAGACCTCACCTACAACCTCAGAGAGGGGCAGGAGAGCCATGTAAGCCATGCATCTTTTTATTTATTTATTTATTTTAATATCCTGGGCCCATATTCCTGGGCATACCCCCACCCCCATTTGGAGACAGTAAATATTCTTCTTTATTTCTTCTTAAATTTCATATTTAGTATCTGTTACGTTAGTGGTAAAGCTGTATATCCACCCCACCTAATCCATCTAAACCATATCTACCCCAAATGAGAGAGAAAAAGAGAGGCCAGAAGAAGAAGATGAAAATAGGTAGAAAATGAAAAGAAACACCTACAAGTAGTAACAAGTCAAGTTGTCCCCCAACCCTTGTGGGTTGAGCTGGGGGCAAGATTGCACCAGTGTGTTTGTCGGCCTGCCGTCAGCTCCATCAGTTCCTGCCTGTCCGACCGGTGTTCTGTTTGCTTGTGTTTCTAGTGCTGTCATGAAGGCATTGTCGATACTATGCTGACTTATGATCGTCCAACATTGCCACATATTAAAAGCTCGCTGGAGACTCAATCTGGAGCTTCTTCTGTTCTATACAACTGATGTCATTCTATGTTCCTCCACCCTTCCCCGGCATGTGTTTGCTGGCTACCTTGCTGTATCCTTCACCGAAGGAAACGTTGCTGGAAGAGAGGAAACCGTGGAGGTGAGGATCAAGACAGAAGTGGGTGCTTCCTCCTCGCAGACTTGGACCTGGTCTTCCACGCATAACGCAGAGCACAGAAGTCTCTATCTGGCTCAGCGATTGTAGGACTCCTGTCTTCTCTCCATCGTTCCTGACCAGACCCTGATGAAGAAGAAGATGAAAATAGGTAGAAAACATAATAGAAAATAGAAAACTGCTCTGCTCCAGAGAGACTGCGCATCTGAAGCAGAAGGGTGAATTTCCTAAATATTTGTCCTTTGGAGTACATCCAACAATCACAGAAACCAACCGTCCATTCTGTGGCAAAACTTGCCCTGGTTAACGCCAGGTCTGTGTGTAATAAGACATTCATTTTAAACAACTTTTTTACTGGCCATCTTCTATTTTTAACTGAGACATGGACTGGAGCTGGTGAGTCAACCATCTTTGGTGAACTTTGTCCATCTAACTATTGCTTCATTAGCACCCCCAGGTGTGTTGGAAGAGGAGGCTCAGTGGCTGTGGATTTTAAGAACTGGTTTAAATTAAGGACACTTTCTGCTGGGAGCTATTCCACATTTGAATTACAGTGTGAAAAACAGAGTCTGCTAAAACCCCATTAGTATGTGTCTTGGTCTATAGGCCCCCTAAGCCAGATAAAGACTTTATAATGCAATTCTCTGACTTCCTTCCATGACATGATCATCTGTTGATCTTGGGTGATTTTAATGTTCATGTCTGTTGTCCGGGTAAACCCATGGTCTACGAGTTTAGTTATGTTCTGGATTCCTTTGGTCTCCTTCAACATATAAATAAGGCTACTCATGTATTTGGCACATTCTTGACTTTATTATGTATTATGGGTTTTCTATTGATAATATAAATATTGAGGATGCATGCTTTTTTGATCATAAGCCCATTGTGTTCAGTGTCACTATATCTAGTCCTCTGTGTATCCCCAGAACCCCAGGTTACTACTCCCTTTTTATTAATTCTCTCACTGCAGATTGGTTAGCTGTATTTCAGCTGCTGCTGAGCTTCTTATAAGCCCAGATAAGTTTATTTCCCTTTTCCATTCCTCCTGCTCAGCTATCTTGGACTCTGTAGCTCCCCTCAAATACAGACATTCCAAATTTAAATCCCACCAGTGGTTGGACAACTCTACCAGTTCTCTTAGGCAGGCGTGTCAGAAAGCTGAGCGGAGATGGAAAAAGAGATCTCACAGTTTCATTTGAAATTTTTAGAAACTCTTTGGTGAAATATCAGACAGTGGCCAAAAAAGCTAGGGCTAAATACTTATCTGATATAATCAGTAAACATGGTCACAGACCTAAAATTCTTTTCAGCACTATAAATTCAGTCATCAACCCTCGTATCTCTCATAATCAACAAGCATCCACTGATATATGTGAGAAATTTTTGAAGGTTTTCATTGAAAACACTGCTCAGGTGCCACAGCTACCTTTCAACAGGGTTTTTTTTTCGGAATTGAGGAACATAGTTATGCATGTGAAACCCACAACTTCCCCCCATGATGTTGTCCCATCCCACATCATAAAAGATACTTTCGATACAATTGGCCCTAGCATTCAAGTCATTACTAATTCTTGCTTGGCCTCCAGCACTGTTCCAGCATGCAGTTGTCCAGCATTTGCTCAAAAAACCCAACTTTGATGTGATGTGTTTAAATAACTATTGTCCCATCTCTAAATTGCCATTTGTTCCAAAAATAATGGAGAAAGTTGTCCTGTCACAATTGCTACCATTCCTGAATTCGACCAAGATACTTTCATTCAGGTTTCAAAGCCCTTCACAGCATTGAAACAGTTTTTTTCTTAAAAGTAACAAACGATCTGTTACTCATGGTAGACTCTGGCGATAAGGCAGTTTTGATTTTATCGGAGCTTAGTGGTGCCTTTGATACTGTGGATCATAACATCCTTTTGACATGCCTCGAACAGTGGTTTGGCATAAAGGGTATAGCACATATTAAACATAGGACATTCACAGTGGCTATAGGCCAATTTTTCTCTCTCTCTGCTTCTCCCATTAAAATCTAGGGATTCCCTACAGTCTCTCCTGGACTCTCTTGAGGACATTAAAGGCTGGATAGCAAATCATTTCCTCCAGCTTAACAGTGATAAAACTGAAGAATCATCTTTGGTCCTTCCAAGTCCAGAAGCTGTCTCGCCAGCAAGTTAGGTCACCTCATCCCTTATGTAAAGTCACATGCAAAAACCCTGGGTGTTATCCTTGATTCTGACCTCTGCCTTGACAAACAAATCAGTTCTATCATTAAAAATAGTTACTACCAGTTAAGAATTATTTCCAAACTCAAATAATTTCTGTCTTTCCATGATCTGGAAAAAGTCATCCATGCCTTTACTACATCACGACTGGACAATTGCTTAACTGGAATCAAACACACATCCTAAAGGCTAGGTCTTTGTCCTGGTAATCACCTGCAAACTTCAGTCTGGCTTTTTAATACCAGTCTTGGAGCAGGGGCTTCTTCCTAAGGTGACAGCCTTGTATAGGACTCTATTAATGGTGGATGTATGTACTTTGTTAACTGGTGCCTACTTCACCAGTTCCTTTGTTGTCTTGGGGTGCAGTTGAACCTTTTGGACCAAGGTTTGGTCACCCCTGGGAGTTAATATGCGCCTTCTTCCTGAGTTATGCAGTATCTGTGTGGTCCACGATTTTTATATTTGCATACAATTGTTTGTACAGATCCCTGTGTATACCTTCAGTTGTTTGGAAATTTCTCCTAAGGACTCTTGGCTGAGTTACTTGGATTTTCTGGCTCTAAAGGTAGGCCGTTAAATACGGCCAAGTTTAATTCCTAATATTTGTGTAATAAAAACGGAGTTGTGTTCACCTCTAAACACTAATAATAACCAACCCATGTTCCTGCTTGTTGATAAGCCAAATTTTCCAAAGCCTTCTGGGTAATTCCTCTGCTTTGCACCACTGTTTCTCTCTTCATGGCATTCAGCATTCACTGAAAGACACACAGGGTCAAAACAGAGCACTGTTAATCACACACATATTACCCACTCTTTTCTCACTCTCACTCATATTACTCACTCAATTGGTTGCTCCATCGACCTCTAACAGTGTTGGTGGTTCAGTTCCAGGTATCTGGTTTTGTGCAGATAAGACGCAGGATTTTAACAGAGATAAATGAAATGTGGGTTTAATTCTATATTATATATATGTGGGAAAATTACTCATCTGTGTGTGACTGGATTTACCTTTTTAATTATTTTGAAAGGGCCAATGAATCAGGGGCTTAAATTTCATGAGGGAAGTTTCAGTCATGGAAAGCCAGACCATCTATCCAGGATTCAGTTATGGATGAGGACAGGGGAGTTTTTTTCATGCTTGCAGTTTTTGTCTGCTGGTGCCTTGTTGAAGTCTCACATGCATGAATTCCCAGGTTTGTTCACTTCTCTTGATCCATTCATCGATGTCTGGAACAGTTGATAGAGTTGGTTGGTACCTAAGCATGCACTGGAACTGGGTAAGACCTGTTGAGGAATTCTGTACGTAGTCTGCCCAAGATAGCGACTCTATTCATGCTGGTTGTCGGTGCTGATCTCCTGATTTAAGCGTTCTGTTTGGCCATTGGATTGAGCGTGGTAACCTGAGGACAGACTGACACTGATTGATTGATATTGAGCTGACTACAAAAGGCGTACCAGACTCATGAGGTGAATTGGACCCCTTTGGTCAGGAAGACCACAAAACCTGATTACCGCTTTAAATATCACTTCTGTATTTTCCATGGCTGTTGGGAGTTTGGGTAAAGGTACCAGATGACATGATTTTGAAAACCAGTTGATTGTTGTGGGAATGGTGGTGCTGCCTTTAAATGTTGGGAGATTGATAATAAAATCAAGTGTGATGTGAGACCAGGGCCTTTGTGAGATCGGCAATGGTTTAAGGAGATCTGTAGGTAACTGTCATGAGATGAGGTGGGTTAGGGTTAGTGCTAGGTTGCAGCTTTGCCCCCTCCTTCACCTGAGCACGCTCCACCATCTGTCACAGTAACAGGGGTGAGGCTGCAGTTACAAAAACTGTGCTGTGGGAAGGAAACTGGCCCAGATGGTGTTTGTCCTAGTCTGCTTAAGGACTGTGCTGCTCAACTGTGTGAGCCTCTGCAGAGGATCTTCAACCTGAGTCTAAAATTGGGGAGGGTCCCAGCTCTGTGGAAAAAATCTTGTATAGTTCCAGTACCTAAAGTAATGTGTCCAGCTGAACTAAATGACTATAGGCCGGTGGCTCTCACATCCCACATTATGAAGGTTCTGGAGAAGATGATTCTGCGCCTACTAAGACTCGAGGTTAAACACGCAATGGATCCCCTGCAGTGTGCTTACAGAGAGCACATTGGTGTGGATGATGCTGTCCTCTACATGTGTCACCGTGTTTTGTCTCATCTGGAAGAACCCGCAAGTTACGTGAGGATTATGTTCTTTGATTTTTTGAGTGCATTCAATACCATCCAACCAATCATCCTTAGAGACAAACTGAAAGGGTTGGGGGTTGACCTCTCATTTGTTTCCTGGATCACTGATTACCTGACAGAAAGGCCACAGTTTGTCAGGCTGGGGAACTGCATCTCTGGTAGAGTTCTAAGCAGCACAGGGGCTCCACAGGGGACTGTTTTGGCTCCGTTCCTGTTCACACTGTAGACAGCAGACTTCACCTACAGTTCTGAGTGTTGCCACATTCAGAAGTATTCTGATGATAGTGCGATTGTTGCATGTATCAGGAATGGTCAAGAAGAGGAGTACAGAGCCCTGATAAAATCCTTCAGTGACTGGAGTCACAAAAACTGCCTCCTAGTAAACACCTCTAAAACCAAAGAGATGGTAGTGGATTTTCGACGGGCTAAACCCCCTCCTTATCCAGTCAGCATCTGTGGTGCGGACATTGAAGTGGTGCCAGCCTACAAATATCTAGGTGTGCACCTGGACAATAAGTTGGACTAGTCACTTCACACAGATGTACAATTTAAAAAAGGGCAGAGACGGCTTTTCCTCCTAAGATGCTACATATGTTTTACCAAACTACAGTAGCAAGTGTGCTGTTTTATGCTGCAGTCTGCTGGGGAGGCAGTGTAAAGCAGAAGGATGCAAGGCGGGTGGACAAACTGGTGTAAAAAGCTTCTTCAGTGACTGGAATGAGGTTTGAATCACTGGAGGCCGTGGTGGGGAGATGCACACAGAAAAAGCTAGAGGCCATTCTGGAATACCCTGACCATCCCCTACACAACACCCTGATGGACTAGAGAAGCAGCTGCAGTGGACGACTCGCCTCACTGCGCTACAGGACTGAACGATACAGGAGATCCTTCATCCCCACTGCCATCAGGCTCTACAGCACCTTAGCCAATGGCAGATGACTAATCACTACTCTCATTATTTTACTACTTCACTACTTAACTACTCTCACTAATTTCTACTACTCTCACTACTTTTTACTACTCTTACTACTTTCTTTCTTACTTATCTACAAGACTACCTGAATTTCCCTTCAGGGATTAATAAAGTTTATCTTATCTTATCTTATCTTATCTTACAAGCCTGGAAAAGCATCACAAAAGAAGAATGATGGTGATGTCAGTGGGTCTCCAGCTTGATGCAGTTTTTGCAAGCAAAAGATATGCAACCAAATATTAAGTGTTATTTACTATAATTTCACCTAAAAAATGCCATGTTCTTCGTTTAACACATCTAGATGTAAATGTCAGGAAGTGAAACCTGAAATTCTGTCATCTCATATTCATCTTTTGATCTCAAACAAAAGAAGTCTTAAGATATCATCCATCAATCACACCACTCTTCTAAGGCTACTTTTAATGGCTAATAAAGAAGGCATTTTTAGATGGGTTACCAAGACACTGAGATAATATTGCCCCCACTCCATTCTCTGATACATTGACTGGTGGTCAATGATGAAGGGCATCTGGATGGTGGAGTGGATGATGCAGTATGGGGGCTGTGGCAAAGCACTCCTTTAGATTTTGGAAAGATTGTGTGGCTTTGTCCGACCACTTGAGGATCTTAGATTTCACCCATTGAGGTTCACCCCTACAGACCCGGATGATTTCTTCCATTTCTTCCATTGCAGTTGCAGCTGCTAGGCATGGCAATCCAGTATCTCAGTTCTTTGCAATTTTTTTCAGTTGTAATGTCAAGGCTAGAATCGGCACTGAACTTCCCACAACGCACCCCTGCCTACAAACATGGACAAGTGGACTGCAGCACCCACACACCACATTCATGGTCACATTCACAGTCTCCCCAGTACTGATTCCTCACACCTGAGCTCAATCACCTCCACACAAAATATAAGCACCCACCACTACACCAGCACTTCAAGAAGTATTTATTCAGCTTTGAATTTTCACCTGACATACCAAGCATTTGATCCATGTTTACTATTTCTGGTTTTGACCCTAATGTGTTTCATAGTTTCTTGATTTTTCCTTGTTCTTGAACACACTATTTGTACATCATCTGACCCATTACCTGTTCTGCATTTTTAGATCTTTGCTTTGGATTTGTTTGCTATTGCTATTGCCAGCTACAGCTAAAAGCACTCTCTGCAGTTGTCATTGTCTCTGCCACCTGACAAAACAAGGATGTCTGGTAGGGGAGCAACAACAATAAATCACCATGGTCAATGCCAAGCTTGCACAGCTAACCACCACATTGGCTACACCTGTCTCAAAAAAAATTGTGGCAACATACTCTCTCAATTCAATTCAGTTGTGTAGCACTTTTAACAATGGATATTGTCACAAAGCAGCTTTATAGAAATGGAATTTTAAATTTATAAATTGATCTCTATAAATTTATCCGTAATGAGCAAGCCAGAGGTGATGGTGGCGAGGAAAAGCTCCATGAGATGATATGAGGAAGAAACGTTGAGAGGAACCAGACTCGAAAGGAAACCCATCCTCGTCTGGGTGACACTGGACAGAGCAATTGTAAATAATATTCCTTACTCTGTGTTCTATATGGTCAAAAAGTGCAATTGTGTAACCAGGAACTTATGAGCTTATGGGCAACTTGTGAATATATGCATCAGAGTTATATCTGAATTCACTATAGTTTTCATATGAAATTTATGTTGTTATCAACTGTTCAGTGATGGAGTGCAAAACTGTTCATGGCAACTGCAGTCCTGAGGCTATCATAGCAATTGCAGTCCTATGCCATCTTCATGGTTTACTTAAGTGGTAGAATCCAAAGTAATCTCAGGTATCTTTATGATGTACATATGGGGCCATCTTCAGCAGCAGCAAGTGGTTTTCAGATGATGAGAACTCCAACCAGAAGTAGGGCATCAGGATAATTCAGGCAGATCCAGAGAGAAAAAGGGGTCAGGATCATTGGCATCTCAGGAGTAGCATGTATTACTCGACATAGGAAAAAAGAGGGAGATAAAGAGAAACAGAGAGAAACGCAGATTATTAAGTATGCTCATTGTCATGTGATATATGAAGACAATGTACATTGTGTGCAGAGAACAAGCAGGGACTCCAGCAAGAATAGGTATGACAGCCTAAAAGGGAGAGACAGAAGACATGAAAGCACCCTCAGACATAAAGCAGCCAGCCACACCACCGTCAACAAACCTGAGTGAATGCTCCTTTACCTAAGAAAAAGCTGTGTGGATAAGAAAGAAGCAGTGTGGATAAGATAGGGGTGATGTGGTCATATCTTGTGGTTCTAGTAAGGACTCTTGCTGCTGTATTCTGGACTAACTGGAGCTTGTTTATGCATCTACTGGAACATCCAGACAGTAAGGCATTACAATAATCCAACCTAGAGGTAATAAAAGCATGAACAAATTTTTCTGCATCGTGTAGTGACAATATATTTCTTTAGCAATATTTTTGCGATGAAAGAAGGCTATTCTAGTAATATTATCTATATGAACTCCAAATGAAAGACTGGAGTCAATAATCACACCAAGGTCTTTTACTGCTGCAGATGATGAAACAGAAAGGCCATCCAGAGTTATTATGTAATTAGAATGCTTACTTCTAGCTGCATGTGGTCCTAGTACAAGTACTTCTGTCTTGTCAGAATTAAGTAGAAAGAACTTAATAAGCATCCAGTGTCTAATGTCCTTTACACATTTGTCAACTTTATTAAGCTGGTGTCTGTCATCTAGCTTTGCTGAAACATACAACTGTGTGTCATCATCATAACAGTGGAAGCTAATACCATGTTTATGGATAATTTTACCCAGAGGTAGCATATATAAAGAAAAGAGCAGTGGGCCTAAAACAGAGCCTTGTGGAACCCCAAACTGTACCTTAGTATGCATAGATTAGGCACCATTTACATGTACAAACTGAAAATGATCAGTCAAATAAGACCTGAGCCAGGAGAGCGCCATTCCCTTAACTTCAACAACATATTCTAGGCTCTCCTATCTGGAGGAGAAATAAAGGATAAATACTTTACCGACCAAGTGGGGATATCAAAACTACGAAAGGTGGCACAGTTCATTAACCTTCTCTCTAACAAAGCAATTACCGTGGCTACAGCCATATGGAACAGAGTGGAGAGCACATTTCCTCATATAACCAGTTCAGAGAGTTGTTTCGCCATGTGTTTGATTATGCTCCAGAGGGAGACGAAATCAGTGAGCAGCTCCTCGCTGCTAGTAGTGGCTGTAAATGGGTTGCTTGAAAGCTGCTTACTGCAAAGGACTGAGCCCAGCTATATTCACTGAACTGGTGTGTTGTGCCAAGCAGAAATCCCTGGAATGAAATGCTTATTGATCTCTCCATCCACCTAGACCACCTGTTTTGGAATCATACCCTTCCTCAGTTCCTTGAAAAAATATCTTCTGATCCAAACCCAGTGGAAAGCATGCAAATAGGTCATGCTAAGCTCACAGGTTTCGAAAGAGAGATGGAGAAGGACTAAGACTGAGTCTCCCAGTGCCCAGTTCATCCAGCTCAACAACGGTCACCACCCATAACTGAGCGGGCCCCATGCCAACAACAATATACAGAGCTGTAGTGTGCAAAACAAATTCTCTCATAGTGTCTCACTGTTTCTGTGTAGAAATATACAGAGCTGTAAATTGTAAGAGTTTTTTTATGTAGTGTGCAAGAGATTAGTTTTTCCATAGTGGTTCCTGTGCTATATCATTAGTGCTGAAGTCAAAAGAGTCAAAGAGTGCCAGTGATTTTTTTTGTTTTATTAGGGGCTTTAGTTCCATTGCCAGTTCACTGACCACACTGCTCAAGAAGGGCTTGAAGAGGTTAAAATGGAGGCAGACCAAGCCTATAATGCTTGAAAACTGCATTTACCAGTTTTTAAAATAAAAGCACTCTCTTAAATTGTTGCTCTCTCTGCCGCCTGACACCATTTACATTTATGGCATTTGGCAGACGCCCTTATCCAGAGCAACTTACGATAGTGCTTTGAAGTCTATCAAAAATACATTCTGATATTGGCTCACTAGGTCACAAACTAGGAATACCATCAACCCAAAACTCTATTAGGGAGGTTTTTTTTTTGGTAAGTGCTAACTTAAGTAATTTATGAAGAGGTAAGTCTTTAGACATCATTTGAAGACTGCCAGTGACTCAGCTGTTCGGACATCTAGGGGAAGTTCATTCCACCACCTTGGTGCCAGAACAGAGAAGAGTCTCGATGCAGGTCTTCCTTGTACCCTGAGAGATGGAGGGACCAGTCGAGCAGTGCTAGAGGACCGGAGGGAGCGTGGTGCCACGCAAGGTGTGATAAGTGCTTTGAGATAAATGGGTGCTGGTCCGTTTTTGGCTTTGTAGGCGAGCATCAGTGTTTTAAATCTGATGCGGGCAGCTACAGGAAGCCAGTGGAGGGAGCGCAGCAATGGGGAGGTGTGGGAAAATTTAGGGAGGTTGAAAACCAATCATGCAGCTGCATTTTGAATCAGTTGCAGAGGACGAATGGCGCTCAGAGGCAGAGCTGCCAGGAGTGAGTTGCAGTAGTCCAGTCGACATGAGCGTGTCAGAGTAGCAATGTCTCCCTCTATACTCTCTCTTGGTGCGGTCATATCCTCTCATGGGTTTTCATACCACTGCTATGCAGATGACACTCAACTCATCCTCTCCTTCCCTTCCTCAGGCACTCATGTTTCTGCTTGGATATCAGCATGTCTGGCAGATATCTCATCATGGATGACAGCTCATCAGGTGAAACTTAATCCCACCAAAACTGAACTGCTGTTCATCCCAGGTGATTCATCCCCATGTCAGGATCTTGCAATCTTCCTGGACAATTCTCTGATCTCGCCTTCGGTTACTGCACGCAACCTTGGGGTAACCATGGACAGTCAACTGTCCTTCTCCTCTCACATTGCTACTCTGACACGCTCATGTCGATTTCTCCTTTATAACATCAGAAGAATTTGTCCATTTCTTTCAGTATAAAGAGAAATTATTTATAATTGTACTATCCCGTGCAATAATTTCACTATCACGAAGATGGCTTCCCTTTTGAGTCAGGTTCTCAAGGTTTCTTCCTCATGTTGTCTCAGGGAGTTTTTCCTTGACACTGGCTTAGGGATAAGTTTATACATTTAAAATTTCTATCTGGGTTTCTGTAAAGGTGCTTTGTGACAACATCTGTAGTTATCTGCTGTGGACTCAGGCTATGTTTTGGGAACATATACACACAAAAAAGCTGCATTTCCATCTTGTTACCTCTGTCATGTTTTGAGAAACTCTGTAATTTCTTTCCTAGTAAAAAAGGAAGTGAGCATGCCATTGATATTTTTCCTTTAATTTTTTTTTTCAGTGCTAAATGTGTTTTTTTTTACCCATTGACTGACCTACTATATAACACCTACCAGTTTCCCTATGATATATCAACTGATCAGATGATTGAGCTACTCAGGACACAGTAACTACTCACATTGTCCTATTAAGTAAATTACATAATTTGTAGCAGATTTATGGCAGATTAGAGGCCTCCATGGGCTTTAAATCGAAACCCGACCCTACCGGTACTGTAAAATATTAAGCCCGAACCCGACCCGGACCTGAAACCGATTTATCACAAGAAAGAACTTTTTGCAATGTCCTGTATTTCAGGATTGCATGCAACGGTCAGTAAACAAACACAGTTTCATCAAGGCACAATGGCCCGCTCAGCACGCAACAGCTAAAGAGAATCTTCTTATCAGTTATGAAACTTTGCTTTGCAAAAAACAAACAAAAAAAGAGGTTTGCAAGCCCTGCACTGCACATAACTGTTGAGCTCTTTATTGGATGTAATGACAAGGTCATAATTCTTCCACAGTGTAGTTTTCCCTGCATCATTTGGCACTGTAATAAGTTTTCCCTTAATAATTTTTTGCTTTATCTCACTCATTGCCCACAACTAGCTAACTAGCTAAATTTACTTACGAGGTGTGTGTGCTGTCTGCTGTGTTGTGACAGAAAGAGTACGTGGGAGCACATGCCTGAGACAAGTAAACAAGTTGCGTTAAAATATTTATTTGTTTATTTACTTATTTATTTGGTTAGTTAGTTAGTTACAAACCCGACCCGAAACCCGTGAGTTTTTCGGGACCTGTCGAGTTCTGGTCGGGCAGCACACCTGTATGGCAGATCCATTTTATGAAATTTAAATTTAAAAAATGGGTCTGAGGGAGGGGCAGAGGAATAAGCCCAAATAAGATCTGACTTTTCTGTTTAATGTAAAATAGCAATCCATAGCAATCTGTCAGTGTGCAGTTACAGGCAGACCAATTTTAATGTGTGTTTTGTGCTTGTATTTGTATCACTTCTCAGGTAATCAACTGGTTCTCCAAGTTCTCCATGGACACATAGGAATGTCTTCCTGTCTACTGTCACTCAATGCACTACTTTGCACTTACAAAACTGTGTAAATTGTAATAGCTCTGGGCTCATTTCATTAATGATAATCCATCTCTTGTCTCATTTATCTAATGAGGGGAAGCTAAGGGTACTATAGCACCAAGAGAGCAGAATGAGAGGGGGAATGAGAGAGTGATGATCATCATGACAATGAGCCTTCTTTTCCAACTCCTGTCTGGTCATGCCTGAAGCTATAATGGTGGAGGGAGGAGTGACGGTGGAGAAACGAGCAAGGAAGAAAAGTAGAGAAAGGAAGCAAGCAAGGGCTCATTGAAACTCTGGTTGACTTGTTTGGGGGAAACTGGCATGCTTTCAATTACAGTGTGAAGGAGCTTCAATTATTTAACAGGGAAATTGACCAGATTACTCCATGAAAATATTTTACAGTGTAATTAATCAATTATAAGTATGGGCGAACATTCATCCCCTTTGTCATTCACTGAACCTTAAAAACAGTTTTCAAATGTCACACTGAAAAACTTTTACATTCTATGAGTATGAATAACTGAGCGATCCTTGCCTCATAGATGGAGGGGAGGAGAAATGGAAGCTTGAAGCAACAAAGTGGAGCCACAAACTCTCATCACCATGAAGAAGAACTTTGCATTCAACACAGTGCAGTTACCAAACCTGACCCATCTAATCTCAGTCCCAGGTATACACACACACACACACACACACACACACACACACACACACACAAAGACACACATACACCTTTTGACATTTATGTTTGACAACAAGTGTATTTAAATGCTCATTTAAATTAGGTGAATTTTTAAATTATTATTTCATCATTTATTCAAACAAAAACAGCGTTTTACGCAGTTGAAACACGTTATATCAGAGTTTGACAAGACTTTGGGTGATAGCTGCTAATTAAAACGAAAGTTGTACTTTATGAACAACAATGGACACGAGAAAAATGGTAAAAAAAAAAAAAAAAAAGACAAGACAACTGTAGAGTCAAAACCAAGCAAAGGTATCAAAAATCATACAACAAGCAGAGGCAAAACATCAATATAAAAGGCTTAAAAGGCAGAAACAAGGCTCAGCAAAGAACTGTGCAAACTGAATGCCAGATAACAATCTCTGGGCTGATGAAATGGAGTAGCCCTACATTGGCTGGGTGTTCCTTCCTTCACTGCGCTGCTGTGTGTCTTCCCAGATCTATTTGCTCCTTCTAATCCATTCAACTATGGCAAGGAGGTCAGTGGGTGAAAAGTCTCAGGGAATAATGGGCAATAGTTAGAAACCTAAAACACACTGAAAAGTTGTCAAAACAGTGGATGAATGTTTGATAGAATTTTGGAAGTCAGGTATCTGGATCATACTTCTGTTTAGCATGGGAGAAGATTCTTAAAATTTGCATGCAGGGATAGTGATAAATCTGATGGCCTCGGAGAACCTATCTACCACTGTCAAAACAATCATGTTTCCATATGAGAGAGGCAAGTCAGGTACAAAGTCCTCAGCTGTGTGTGACCAGAGATGTTTATACACTGGTAAAGGGTGACGTTTGTCAGTTGGGAGAGTTTTGGGTGTTTTGGGTTTCTTATTGTTCTTATCATTTAAGATTAGCCCAGAATGTTCAGGCATAGGAAAAAGTAGACAGATGTTTCTTCTTTTCATCTTTTTGGGGAAGCAAGTAAACAGTGCTGCACATTTCTGATTTGCAGGATATTTCAGTATATAATTATACGTGGAACCTGGCAACCCTGCCCACGGAGCTTAAAAAATGACCAAGTTCATTACAGACCAAGTTTATGAATATGATACTAATAGGAGATGCACTATTCATGTTTTTTTCATCGGTGGCTCATTCCAGTTACCCAAACTAAACACTGAGCTCCAAAATAAAAGCACATTTCTACCATGTTTTTGTACAAACAACAAAAGTATGCTTTAATATTTTGAGCTGTTGCTCCATATAGCTGACGTACATCATGCATTGTGTACAGAGCAGAGTACTTCTGGCATCCCCCCAAAAAAATCACTTAAATCATTTTTAAAAATATGAACTTGTACTTCATTGCACGTTTTTGGCATTCCTAAATTATTGTTCTCCTTTGTTCTTTAAAAGAAAATCGTTTCAGAAAATCATACAGGCATAATGAATGGCACTTAAAGGACTCAATTTTGACTCTCAGAAATATTGTGAGTGTGTCCCAGCTTTATAGTAGATTCTGTTAGTGTGTCCAGTGAACTTTTCTGGTCTTTCTGGAATGGAACAAACCTGAAACCAAAGTGAATCTGATAAAATATTAGATGGTTATTGTTGTCAACTGTAAATAATAGTTTCTTGATTTGAGAAAGACATCACTGCTTTGAAATAGTTAAATTGCTTACTCAGTCAGAATAGACAGATGATAGAAAGCTTTCCAGAAAGTTCCACAGGGTGTCTGGTTCAGGAGTTGAATAAAGTTATGTTCTGCAATTGCTATTTGTTGTTTCAGTGTTTCCAGGGCATGGTGGTAGGGTTCACAAAAAAAATAAAAAATTGTGGTATAGACCTGAACATCCGGTTTAAATCCAAATATGAAAACATATATGAATATTTTGATCAATAAACACATACAGAAATTTTTTTGGCATTACATTACACTCGCTATTAATCAGACAAAAGCTATTAATTGATTTTAAATGTTTTTGTTGCACAAAATTGTAACATATCAATTCTTGGTATTTATTTATTTATTAGTAGCGGACTCTGATTTTTACACCTTGTGTGCATCTGCGTTTAGGATTGTTGATGGTACCGAAGCTACTGAAGGAACAGAGACAGAGAGCTCTTTAGCATTCTCTTTCTTTCCTGGTCACCAGAACAGTTCAGCCAACACAACCACCAGCAAAACAGGTGCGTGTTTATAAGTGTGAAGGGAAATTAATGGCTATATGTGTAATAAATTGATCATTGGTACTATGTGCAATTTTAACAGCCTTGTAACTGTTCAAATCATAATTGTTTTCATCTGTATTCCCTGTTTATCCTAGGTATTCTGCAGGTAAGCTCTGCTGAGCTAGCAGCAAAATCAGAAGAGAGCAGAGGACACTTAGGCCACCTTGACCAAGAGGTACTGTAAAACAGCTTATATCACTTTACTTTAGGCAAGCTTTTTTGTCTTGTGGAAGTACTACAACAACTTGTTTTAAAGTTCGTGTAGTTCACCCAAGTGCTTCTGAAATCTCAGTCTCCCATTACTCCCTAAGCTCATATCTGCGCCTCCCATTCATGTCTACAATGTTCAATCAGGTTTAAAGCCATACTGTCCTGAAGACATTAGTCCTTTTTTCGGTGTGTTTTGGTTAGTGTTGTGTTGGAACTTTTGCCCCAGTCTGAGGTTCTGAGCACTCTTGAGCATTTATTGAGCATTCCTTTTTCAAGGATGCCTCTGTACTTTGATCTGTCCATCAATCATTTGATCTTAACAAGCATCCTAGTCCCTGTTCCTGACAAAGATCGATTCCAGATCGTGATGCTACCACCAACTTTCACAGTAAGGATGGAATTGGCCAAGTGATAAACTGTGCCTTGTTTCCATAAAATATTAGCATTCAGGTTAATGTGTTTGCTTATCTCCAAACAGAACCTTAGGAGTTGCATCAGAGTGACATTGTGTTCTTAGGCATCTCCCTGATTAAAGCTTTTCTTCCCCATTTGCTTATTTTGGCCAGGAAGAGGGCTTCTCCTATTTAAGAATGATGGAACTCACTATGTTCTTCAGGATCTTCAAAGCTGCAGACACTTTTTGGTGCCCTTCCCTAGATCTATGCCTCAGCACAGTCCTGTTTACGAGGACATTTCATCATGGCTTGTATTTTGCTCTTACATACTGTCAGCTATGGAGATTTATAAGGACAGATGAGAGCTTTCCCACATTCAATTCAATTCAATTTTATTTTTATATAGCACTTTTAACAATGGACATTGTCACAAGGCAGCTTTACAGAAATAAATGGATTCAAAAACTATATTGTAAACATGTGAATTTATCCCTAATGAGCAAGCCAGAGGCGACGTTGGCAAGGAAAAACTCCCTGAGACAATATGAGGAAGAAATCTTGAGAGGTTGCACGGCATGAGTTTAGAGACTGCTGCATCTTTGTTTTCACGGCGACGTGGCCCAACGACAGAGTTCCAGATGCCGCCATTCAGCTAGTTTGGTTTGGTGCCAACAGAAACTCAGCTCTGTGCGGTAAGGCTCGCAGCGGTGGTTTGTGTGTTTACATCAACACGGAATGGTGCAAGAACTCGGTGCTGGTTTCTAGTTACTGCTCATCGCTGGTGGAGTTTGTGACTGTTAGATGCAGACCATTTTATTTACCACGGGAATTCACCACTGTCTTTATAATCGGTGTGTACATTCCCCCCAGCGCTAATGCTAAAGACATGCTCTGTGAACTGTATGGGGCTATTAGCGAGCTGCAAAATTCACACCCTGATGGACTGTTTATTGTTGCCAGAGATTTCAACCATGCAAATCTCAAGTCAGTGCTCCCTAAATTCCATCAGTATGTGGACTTTGCAACGAGAGAGAAGCACACGCTGGATCTTGTTTACACAAACATCCCCAGCGCGTACCGAGCGGAGCCCCGCCCCCACCTTGGCTACTCAGACCACATTTCTGTTATGCTAATCCCAGCATACAGACCGGTAGTCAGACGTTCCAAACCGGTTCTGAAGCAGGTGAACACCTGGGCACCAGGAGCCATGTCTGCTATTCAGGACTGTTTTGAACACACTTGTTGTGTCATGTTGTGACATGCTTCAGAGCAGGGACAAGGTGGCCCTAAGAACAGCGAGGGCCAAACTGTCCCTGGCCATCAGAGAGGCAAAGCGCGCACATGCACAGAGAATCCACAACCACTTCAAGGCCAGCAGAGACATGCGGCGCATGTGGCAGGGCATCCAGGCCAACACCAACTACAGGACAACATCACCTGCCACTGATAGTGATGCCTCCTTCCCAGATGCGCTGAACAACTTCTGTGCCCGGTTTGAGGCCCAGAATGACGTGACGGCGAGGAAGACCACCCCTCCTCCCAGTGACCAGGTGCTGTGCCCAACCACGGCCGATGTGAGGAAGACTCTACACAGAGTCAACCCGCGGAAGGCTGCTGGACCAGACAACATTCCTGGCAGGGTACTCAGAGGATGTGCAGACCAGCTGGCGGAAGTTTTCACGGACATCTTCAACACCTCCCTGAGTAGCGCCGTTATTCCGACATGCTTCAAGGCCACCACCATCACCCCCGTGCCACAGAAGTCTTCCGTGTCCTGCCTCAATGACTACCGTCCCGTTGCACTTACACCCATCATCATGAAGTGCTTCGAGAGGCTCGTCATGAAGCACATCAAGACCCTGCTGCCCCCCTCACTGGACCCCCTGCAATTTGCTTACCGTCCCAACAGATGACACCATCACCACCCTCCATCTGGCCCTCACCCACCTGGACAATAAAGACACTTATGTTAGAATGCTACTGATATTCTAGTTCAGCATTCAGTACAATCATTCCTCAGCACCTGATTGGAAAGCTGAACCTGCTGGGCCTGAACACCTCCTTCTTCAACTGGATGCTGGACCTCCTGACTGGGAGACCTCAGTCAGTCCGGATCAGGAACAGCATCTCCAACTCCACCACACTGAGCACTGGGGCCCCCCAGGGCTGTGTGCTCAGTCCACTGCTGTTCACTCTGCTGACTCACGACTGTGTAGCAATGCACAGCTCGAATCACATCATCAAGTTCGCCGATGACACGACCGTGGTGGGTCTCATCAGCAAGAATGACGAGTCAGCATACAGAGAGGAGGTGCAGCGGCTAACGGACTGGTGCAGAGCCAACAACCTGTCCCTGAATGTGGACAAAACTAAAGAGATGGTTGTTGACTTCAGAAGAGCACAGAATGACCACTCTCCGCTGAACATTGGCAGCTCCTCCTTGGAGATCGTCAAGAGCACCAAATTTCTTGGTGTTCATCTGGAGGAGAACCTCACCTGGTCGCTCAACACCAGCTCCATAACAAAGAAAGCCCAGCAGCGCCTGTACTTTCTGAGAAGACTGAGGAAAGCACATCTCCCACCCCCATCCTCACCATGTTCTACAGAGGGACTGTCGAGAGCATCCTGTGCAGCTGCATCACTGCCTGGTTTGGGAATTGCACTGTCTTGGATCGCAAGACCCTTCAGCGGATAGTGAGGACAGCTGAGAAGATCATCGGGGTCTCTCTTCCTTCCATCACACCTTACGCTGCATTCGCAAAGTTACCAGCATTGTGGACGACCCCACACACCCCTCTCACACACTCTTCAACCTCCTGCCATCTGGCAAACGGTACCGAAGCATTCGGGCCTCACAACCAGACTGTGCAACAGTTTCTTCCCCTCAGCCATCGGACTCCTGAACACTCAGAAACTGGACTGAAAGAACACACACACAACTGTGCATCCTCCATCCTCTTTGCAGTTTTTTTTTTCAAGTTTTTGCACATTACATTACGCTGCTACAATATTTATTATACTGTACATAGGCTGCTACTTCTTATGTTTACACTATTTCAGCAACTTAATCTTCAATCTCAATCTTTGCACTATTGTCACTGGAGTCACTTTCTAATAGAACTGTGTACTGGTCGGCGCTGCACTGGGACTTACTGCGCCAGTTGTCTATCCCAGTGGTCATTGTACTGTCTCGTGCTGTCTTGTTCTGTCTGCACATGTTTGCACTTGTGCACTTCATGTATAAATGTATGTAGTCCCTTGTAGTTCTGTGTTGTTCTGTGTTTGTCTTATGTAGCACCTTGGTCCTGGAGAAACGTTGTTTCGTTTCACTCTGTACTAACTGGCAATAAACTCCACTTGACTTGACTTGAGGAACCAGGCTCAAAAGGGAACCCATCCTCATCTGGGTGCAAGGGATAGTGCAATTATAAATAAACCCCTTCTATTACTGTGTACAATATGGACAAATAATGCAAATGTGCAACCAGTAAATTCACCACAGTTTTCACAGAAGTCTGGTTGGTTAAAATCTATCCACTGTCCACTGATGGAGTCCTGAGTACGAAGGTGCTCATGGCAACTGCAGCCCCAAAGCCACTGCAGCAATCGCAGTCCCAAGCCATTACAGTACAGCTCCCCATATGTAATCCCCAAGCCATCTCCACAGCCCCCAGGTGGAACCATCCCCAGCAATTCAAACGGTTCTTCAGGCCATCTACAGTCAGGTCCATAAATATTGGGACATCGACACAATTCTAACATTTTTGGCTCTATACACCACCACAATGGATTTCAAATGAAACGAACAAGATGTGCTTTAACTGCAGACTGTCAGCTTTAATTTGAGGGTATTTACATCCAAATCAGGTGAACGGTGTAGGAATTACAACAGTTTGCATATGTGCCTCCCA
>CM041003.1:13613835-13623839 GCA_022985145.1 Pangasius djambal
CGCTCCAACATCTAGTGGAAAGCTTCCCAGAAGAGTGGAGCTCATTATAACAGCAAAGGGGAATAAATCTGGAATGAGATGTTCAACAAGCACATATGGGTGTGATGGTCAACAAATGTGATGTGTCCACAAATTGGCCAAAAATATATCTAAAATAAGACGTGTGCTAATATTACATGATGCTACAAAAATCAAATCATAGTACTGCAGTCTTATTCAGTTGCCACTATTTGTGTATTAGGTTTTGTGGAGACTAGAGTCTTGCTTTTACCTTTTAAGCCGTTGGTGCAGCCTTATCTTAAACCTTATCTGCAGTTCTTATATGTTCCTAAACTGTGCTGTGAGAATGAAATATTAGATAATATTAATTTACTTTCATCAACTCCAATGTACATTGTCATATTTAAATAGAACATACATAAAAATAATATAATGTATTATTATGTTGGATTGTGTGTGCTCTACCGCAATGTTTTGATGTTATCACTTTGATCATAAGCCATACTGCTTCACTACTTTGAGCACGTTGCACTTGTTTTCTCTGTAATAGTTCAACGGGTGTAACTTATTGATAAAGAAGTCTTAGTTGTAAGCAGCGGGCAGCAGCTCAGACACACATTATTTGTTGTTTCTGGATGACTTATAAACATCTACTTCCTCGGCACACAGAAAACACAAGACACTGTCTCTGATCAAAGATGGCCGTGTGATTGGGGGTATCTGCTTCCGGATGTTTCCATCTCAGGGCTTCACAGAAATAGTGTTTTGTGCTGTAACCTCCAATGAACAGGTCAAGGTGAGAAGAACCTGATATTTCAGATGTAATTTCACATTTAATCAAACTTTTAATCACTTCATATAACTCTCCGATTCTCCAGTAATGGTTTCATAAACAGTTTGTTTATGTATGTTTGAGCTCTCAAAGCGCCGGGTTAACATTTGTGACTCTGGTTTCTCTCAGGGTTATGGGACACACCTGATGAACCACCTAAAAGAGTATCACATCAAACACGAGATCCTCAACTTCCTCACGTATGCTGATGAGTACGCTATTGGCTACTTCAAAAAGCAGGTCAGTGAGTCGTTGGTGGTAAATGAGCACGTTCTATTTTAAAAACCATGCATGCATTCATGAGAAGCCGTAGCAACCTCATTTCTCACATTAAAGTTTCTTATTTGTTTTAGTAACGCAGGTATTGGCAATAGTGATACTACTGTGCTAGTGTTTACTGCAGGACATTGCATCAACAGACTGGCATTATTCAGTCTGATCTTAGGGAGTATTCACTTATCCAGTGGTTAAAGCAGAAAGGTTTGTGTCAGTACTCAGTATAGGCAGAGATTTGTCTTTTGGTAATTAGAATCCTCAGTGAAAAGATAGAATGCTGGTGTTGGTGTTGCAACTGGTCTGTCTGGTTGATTCACCAGCATACATCATTATTCAGAAATGCATAATTCCTGTAAAAGTGACAGTCCCTCCTTAATTCCAGTCAAATAAAATGACTCAGACTGGCTCAGGAATGTTAAGATGCCATAAGTGATTAAACATATATAACATATAATGATTCACGGGGTAAGGCTGAAACTGCAGGTTTACTTTAAAGAGACGTGCTATATTTAGTGAAACCCACACAATAATTGTATGGCACTTATTCGTTGTATCTACTGTGTCAAAAATCTGCGTTGGTTCTTTTCTGAAGTTTAAATGTATTTTCACAGGCCAACACAGTTTCCACTCAGGTTTTCTAAAATGCATTACAGAAATATTGTATCACTTGACGGTAGAAACTAGTGTCTTTTTCCATGAATAAACACTGGTGATAGAAACAAACTCCTACAGCAGGCTGGAACTCCTACAGCAAGCTGGAAAAAGTTTAATGACTTGTTTAATGACTTTTCCCTTTCTTTCCATTTTAGGGATTCTCTAAAGACATAAAGGTCCCCAAAGCCAAGTATGTGGGCTACATTAAAGACTACGAGGGAGCTACGCTCATGGGCTGCGAACTCAACCCCAGCATACCGTATACAGAGTTCTCTGTCATCATTAAGAAACAGAAAGAGGTGTGTGTGTGTGTGTGTGTGTGTGTGTGTGTGTGTGTGTGTGTGTGTGTGTGTGTGTGTGTGTGTGTGTTTGAGAGCACTGAAGTGTTTTACTGGGCTTTTTATTTTAAAAATGACAAAATGTCTGCGCAGTATTTTTCAGTATGGTTAGTAGTATTATTAGACTTGCTTTTCCAGTTGCCTTCATTCAGGTCTGGTTTAAAGTAATAAAACAGCATTAAACAGCATTTCCTGTTCATTTCCATGCTAATGAACTTGGACAGTCTGAAAGATCACCATGAGATTACTATGAATGATACCACGTAGGTGGACTTTAAGTTAAAACTATAATGAGTTCAGAAATGCCTCTGATGCTCATACTCATAAGTTCCTGGTTACACAATTGCACTTTTTGACACAGTTATAGAAGTGAAATGATTTATAATCGCACTATCAGGTGTCACCCAGATGAGGATGGGTTCCCTTTTGAGTCTGGTTCCTCTCAAGGTTTCTTCCTCATATTGTCTCAGGGAGTTTTTCCTCACCACTGTCACCTCTGGCTCGCTCATTAAGGATAAATTTATGAATTTAAAAATGTATAACTGGAATTTATATACAATGTGTTCCAAATTATTATGCAATTTCAATTAAACAACCCTCCTACTGATAAAGATAAAGGCGTATTAAGGAAAGTTTCTGTAAGGCAAATTCATCGTATTAAGAGAGCAGCTGTGAAAAGTCCACTGATGAGTAGCAAACAGGTATTTGAAGCTGCTGGTGCCTCTGGAGTCCCAAGAACGTCTCGATGCAGGATCCTCCAGAGGATTGCTGCTGTGCGTAAAGCTGTATTTCAGCCACCCTTAACCAATGCCCACAAGGAGAAACGATTGCAGTGGGCTCAGAAATATATGAAGACTAATTTTCAAACTGTTTTATTCACTGATGAATGCCGTGCTACACTGGATGGTCCAGATGGACGGAGTTCTGGATGGTTGGTGGATGGCCACCACGTCCCAGCAAGGCTGCAACGTCAGCAGGGAGGTGGTGGAGTGATGTTTTGGGCTGGAATCATAGGAAGTGAGTTGGTAGGCCCCTTTAAGGTGCCTGAAGGTGTCAAAATGACATCAGCAAAATATGTGGAGCTCCTAACTGCCCATTTCCTGCCATGGTATAAAAAGAAGAACCGTGCCTTCCGGAGTAAAATCATTTTCATGCAAGACAATGCACCATCCCATGCTGCAGAATATACCAGTGAGGCCTTGGCTGATTTGGACATAAAGGGAGAAAAATCATGGTGTGGCCACCATCATCCCCTGACCTCAACCCTGTTGAGAACCTGTGGAGCATCCTTAAAAGGAAGCTCTATGAGGGCGGACGGCAGTTTACCTCTAAACAGCAGCTCTGGGAGGCAATTCTGGCCTCCTCAAAGGAAATACGGGCAGAAACTATACATAGACTTACAAGTTCAATGGACGAGAGAGTCGTTAAGGTGAGATCAATGAAGGGCTCCTCTGTTAATATGTAACTTGACCTGTAAAGATGTTTTTTGATTGAAATAGCTTTGATTTGAGAAAAATAACCTCCTAATGCAAAAAAATTACAAAAGATTTCTGTTTTCAATCCTTTAGAAACTATGAAGTGTTTTAAAATGCTGTTTTGCATAATAATTTGGAACACTGCATTTTAGGTTATTTTGCAAAAAGATGCCATTGTCATCACTGGTAATTTTGTTTAATAAAATCCAGATTACAATATAATTGTTGAGGAATCACAAATCCTATTGAGTGCCAATTATATAGACTTTTTAGGAAAAAATGAACAAAAACAGCAGCGCATAATAGTTTGGAACACAGTGTATTTCTGTAAAGCTGCTTTGTGACAATGTCCACTGTTAAAAGCGCTATACAAATAAAATTGAATTGAATCGAATTGGACTTGGTCCCATGAGCAGGGTTGCCATGTTCCATTTCCATTTATAATTTCTGTGTATTGCACGTATATAATACAAATCAGAAACGTGCACCACTGTTAACTTGTTTCCCCTGATAAGACTGAGAAAAAGAAGAAAAATGTGTCTATCTTTTCATATAGCTGAAGGCTAGTTTCAAGTCTTTTGTGCGTTTTTTCGGCTGTAAATTTGGGGAGAGAGTTGGGAATTTGGCTGAAACCTGGTAACCTGCCCATGAGCTTCTGCAAGTTGTCCTTTACAGTTCCACATAAAGGTTAAAAACCCTGTGCTTGCATGCCATCCCAATGCACACACATGCACAAGTCTGAAGCTTTCTTTTATAAAGACGTTTTTATAAAGAAAAAAGAAAAGAAAAAAAAGAATACTCCACCTGCTGTTTGTATTTGTATTCGTTGAGGATGTTCATCTGATATCTTTGCTGGAGTAAAATGAACTCCAGTGCTACTTCTTATAAGCATGTGCCTCTACCCTCACAGATCATTAAGAAGCTGATAGAGAGGAAGCAGGCACAGATACGCAAGGTGTATCCTGGTCTGTCCTGTTTTAAGGAGGGTGTTCGCCAGATTCCCATCGAGAGCATTCCAGGCATACGTATGTTATACCTCTGTTAAGGAGAAATGTAGCGTATTCTTTATGTTCTGTTTTGATGAACCGCATTTATTTCTTACTCTTTGTAGGTGAAACAGGCTGGAAACCTTTGGGGAAAAGGTAAGAGTTGAAAAAGTTGCTCTTTCATACATGTTCTTTCTTTACAATCAAATTACAGTCATGTGTGTGTGTGTGTGTGTGTGTGTGTGTATATATCATGAGATACATGTTCTCAACTACAAGCAATACAGTGTAGTGTTACATTTAAAAAAGTTAATATATAAAGATGTCTTAAATAAGAAAAGATGTTGTAAATAATGAAATTTGTCTTATTAATTTACACATTTATAATGCATGTATTTTTAAATTTTATTTTAAAAAATACTAATTTTACTTTATATAAACAGAATTTAACAGTGAAAAGATTTTACGATTTATAAGACAAAACAAATCCCATTATCACGTTTTTAAAAACACTTTTTCAATCAGTTGGCTTAGAACTTTGAAAGTATTTTTTAAAGGTATTTTCAAAATAATACAGCTGAAAAAAATATTTTCTATCGTATTTATTTATATTTACTTTTATTTTATTAGCAGCCATGAACTGCTCACTAACAGTAAAGCATTAAGGTAACTGTAAACGTCGTTATCATGTATTCATGTTAGTTGCATATCTGGACCTTGGAATTTTATGTAACTGGACCTTTCAGAAATTTTAACTGTATATACATTATATCCTACACTATATTAATATTTTATAATATTTGTAAGCCAATCAAGTTACAATACTTACAAATATTCGATTCAGATGTATGTAAACTTTAGTCATGTTTAAACTGTGTGCTTATAGAACATAATCCATTCAAAGCAAATAGCTTAAAACTCCTTTATTATTATTCAAATGAAACAAAATTTCAGCATAAGTATGTTTAGTATTGTGTAAAACATTAAATATTTGTGTACCTGGCTTGCAAGCTAACAACTAAAGGTTGTTAGAAGAGCTGTAGGGTTCTGTTCACACATCTTGGGTGATTCACACATCAAATCTCGACTGACCCCTAGTGATCATATTTCATCAGTGGGAGGGTTGCCAAATCTAGCAAACGGAACCCGATGTCACTTCACTACAAACCCCAAAATACAATTAAGGTCTATACCAAACAAAACACTCAGTCAGCATTTTCTAAGATTGGTTAAAAGAAAGAAAGTGACATGAAAACCAGAATAAACCTTGAGATATAAATGTGGTATAAACAGATATAACTGCATAGCGGGAGAAGAGCAGGCGCTGTCAGAGTTTGGAGATTTAAAACAAACACACATATGAACTGATCACTGTGCGCAGGGCAAAAACCACAATAGCCACATCATTTGTCAGGAGTCTTTAACATCCTTTGAAGCACTAAATCATTTTTGCTCTAATTTGTTTTGTATGAAACCCTCAATATTACAGATTCAAGTCTCATTAAGCAGCGATCACATTTTGTCCTTCCAAAAATTATTGATAAGTGTCCCTGTGTTGTAGCTGTACAGTGTGTGTGTGTGTGTGTGTGTGTGTGTGTGTGTGTGTGTGTGTGTGTCTGACTGTTCAGCAGACAGGAGATTCACGCTCATCTCTGGAAATTTATTTGCTGTGTTCTTTCTGACTATTTCACTCAGTGGCTTTAGCAATTCTGTCCAATGGCATAATAGCATATGTTTTTTTTTTTTGTTTTTTTTTTTAAACAAAACAAAAACAAAATCAGCTGAAAATTCAAATGCCTTTTCCAGACTATATACATCATTTTCAAGTCCAACACATTGCAAAACTATAATATTGAAAAGTTACGTCATACAGTATTTCTTAATAAAACTTTACTACAAACTCGCTATTAACATGTCCTTAAACATTTATTCACCAATGTTATAAAATTTTAATATTTTGTCATAAATAAAGAATAGTTATTAGAATGAGTGGAAAAATTCAGTGACAATTTTTTTAAATAGAGTAATATACAGCAAAACTGAGAATCATAAGAAGAGTGCATATGAGATGTGATGTGTGGCCGATATGTACACTTTAATTTAACACGTATACAGTGGGTTCAGAAAATATTCAGTACCCTTCACTTTGTGCCCTTTATTCTATTCTGCATTTATTGTTAATTAAAATGGATTAAATGTATGTTTTGGCCATTAATCTACGCACAGTATTCCATAGTTACAAAGGGAAAACATGTCCCACAATTCACAGTGCATGTCAGGCCAAAAACCAAGCCATGATGTCCGAGGAACTCTCTGGAGACCTCCACGATCAAACTGTGCCCAGACATAGATCTGATCGAGGGTGTAAAACCACTTGTAAAGCTTTGACTGTTCCCAGGAGCACAGTAGACTCCATCACTGTGAGACAGAAGAAATCTGGCCAAACTCAGTAGAGAAGGGCCTTGGTCAGAGAGCTGACCCAACGAGTTTCAGAAGATTGAATAATAAGACAATATAATTTATCATTTATTGCTATAATTGGTATTATCTGGATGTGATCTGTATGTAGGGACAGTTGCCTTCCCATTTGATACCTTTTTCCCTACATGTATTTTCTGGCAATGTATATAGTTGTTTAATCAGAAAAAAGAAGTCCTCCGCAGAGATGGAGGAACCTGGCAGAAGGACAACAATCCAAAATATGCCATCAGTCAGGCTTTTATGGTACAGCGGCTAGACAGAAGGCTCTTCTGAGTAAAAGGCTTGTGGAGACGTAACCTGCTGTAAGCTGTAACTGCTGCCAAAGGAGTGTCTGAATATTTATCTAAATGAGAGATTTTAGTTTTTGATTTTTAATAGAATGATGGGAAAAGTATGGTGAAAGAAAGGAACAGCTCATGATCTAAAGCATACCACACCATCTGTCAAACATGGTGGAGGCAGTGTTATGGCATGGGCATGTATGGCTGCCAGTGGAACGGGCTCACTGGTGTTTATTGATGATGTGACTGATGAGGGAAGTAGCAGGATGAATTCTGAAGTGTATAGAGCTAATGCATGTATAAAATGAATGCTAGGACAGAGCTTCACAGTACAGATGGATAATGACGAAAAACATACCACGAAAGCAACCCAAGGCAAAGAAATGAAATGTTCTTAAATGGCCGAGTCAGTCACCTGACCTCAACCCAATAGAGCTGCTTTTCACTTACTGAAGACAAGACTGAAGGCAGAAAGACCCACAAACAAGCTGAAGGTGGCTGCAGTGAAGCCTGGCAAAGCATCTCCAGGGAGGAAACTCAGAATTTGAGTTTTGAGAACATGGGCTCCAGACTTCAGGCCGTCATTGACTGCAAAGGATTTTCATCCAAGTATTAAAAATAATCCTAATATCTATGAATGTTAGTTTGTCCAATCACTTTTGAGTCTGTGAAAATGGAAGGACTCTGTAAAAAATTGCTGCAATTCCTAAACAATTAATGCAATATTTTTGTTAAACCCCTTGAATTACAGCTGAAAGTCTACACTTCAGTCACATCTTGATTGCTTCATTTCACATCCATTGTGGTGGTGTTACAGAGGAAAATTGTGTCACTGTCCAAGTACTTATGGACCTGACTGTGTATGCTCTGTGTATGTGTGTGTGTGTATACAAAATATAAAAAAATTAATGGAACCGCTGTGATATATATTATACATGTTTAATTTATAATATATAAATAGGTGGGTTGTTTTTTCATATCCCGAAACAAAGGTCTGAGATTTGGTATGTGTTTGTGTGGAAAATTCTGAAGCATCTGTTTGGTGTTGGTTTGTTACAGCAAAGAGGTGAAAGATCCAGATCAGCTGTGTAGCACCTTAAAAACCATTCTACAGCAAGTCAAGGTGATACACACTTACTCCATATGTTTGACCATTTCCAAATAATCTGCGCTGATTTTTTTTTCTTTCAATGACTGTTAATGTGTGTGTGTGTGTGTGTGTGTGTGTGTGTGTGTGTGTGTGTGTCTATACTCCTTACCTTCAGTCCCACCAGAACGCGTGGCCCTTTATGGAACCTGTAAAGAAGAATGACGCACCTGGTTATTACCAAGTCATTCGCTTTCCTATGGGTATGAATGATTTCATAGCACACCATTCAGTTACGTTCATCCTCAGTGATAAATGTTTCTTAAACATATCATTCCTGGGATGCAGTCTTCTCTCAATTGCTACTGCTTTGATTAAACCTCAAGCACCGGTCTTGAACTAGGTTAATTGGGCTAGTGCCTTCAAACCAAGTAGCCTCAAGCTAGATGCCATCTGATATATGAATGAACACGTCATCCTGATACAGTAGATGTACACATTACATTTTACACATATAGAAATTTAAAAAATTGTCTTCTTTCATTCATGTTGTGTTCAGCAAACAAAAGGTCTCTCAAGCCGCACTGCATGCTTGTGTCACAACTCTACGCTTGTGAATATTAGAAAATACCAAAAAAACCTAAATCAGTAGACTCTAGTATATTTTGTATTATTTAATATACTAGGTTTGGGATGGTATCACTTGAATTCAGTTCAATTTTATTTGTATAGTGCCTTCGACAATAGACAGCTTTACAGAAATCTGGATGTAGATTAATAAATCAGGCAGAGGTCTGGATGGCAAAGAAAAACTCCCTGACAAGACATGAGGAAGAAACTTTAAAAGTGAACCTATCCGCTTCTGGTGCGACACCCAGATTATAAATCATTGTGTTTCCACAATTGTATACTATAAAGTAAAAAAGTACTGAGTGTGTTGAAAGGATGTTCAGTATGAGCATCGTAGTCTTTTTGTCCATCTGTTAAGAGTAGTGTGTGGTATAGGTTATTTTTGTATAGATATAGATTTGAAAAGATGTTAAATTATATTAGGGATGATGATAAACCACTGGAAATGAAAATGCAGTTGTGATTTATCAGATTAAAAACGGACGTATTATACATTATACATTTCCATATAGCTGATTGTAAATCCTGTCATTTCATGAACAACCAAATAAAAGCGCAAAAAAAAACAAACAAACAAAAAAAAAACACGCTTTGCCTGAATGAATAATCAGCTTAGCCATGCCTGGTTTGTTAGCACTATCACTTTTTCCACATGTTAAATTAGTTCCTAAAGTTTAATGTCTCCTGAGTTTTGATGATATGATTAGGCTCCTACTTAATGCTGTCTCTGTACTCTGTCGTTGCCTCTGAGCTGTAAATCTGTGCTTGGTCCCCTGTATGTTGTAGTGTTTTACCTGCTCCTTACAACATGATTCAACCCATTAAAAGGCGCCGCGTATGCCAGGATGTGAATGTAAACTGAATATATACAGTAGGAAATTGTTTTTGTGCATATATAAGTAAATGTTTTCCATTATGACCTTTTTTTTTTTTTTTTTTTTACTGTTGTGTAGACTTGAAGACT
>CM041003.1:13638683-13682112 GCA_022985145.1 Pangasius djambal
TTTAAGTTATCCAGTCATAAAAGCCTATAACTCAGAGGCTCAGGCCTGGGCAAAATTCCCATTAAAAAAAAAAAAAAAAAAAAAAAGACACGAAGATGGAAAATGGTGACGTGACACACTCAGTGAAGCCCATACTTAGTTACTGGAGGGCAGTTGGGCTTCTTTAGTTTTTTTTTTTTTTTAACTTTGGTTTTGTTAACCTAGGTAGCAGGCTTAAAAGCAGTATAAATCTCATTTTACATCAGACTTTTTGTTCCCAAAAGCTTTTAGCAGTTAACAGTATTAATATTCAGTGTAGCTTAGACCAGCCCCATGCAAGAAGAGTTGTTCCTGTGGGCACAAACTATATTTTTCTGCTTTTCACATTTTAGAACATAATCTTACTGAAGCTCTCGCAGTTGGTCATAACTCCAAAATGTATGAAAGTTTTTTTGCTCCTGATTCCAAACTATTGCACAATATTTGTTTGTTTGTTTTGATTTTTTCCCCCTTGGAGCGTTTATAAGCTGACAGTCGAGACTCGTAAAAACAAAAACTGGTGTCAGTTTTTTTTTTTTTGTTTTCCTGAAGTAGTTGGTACGCTGTCCGCCATCCACTTTAAAAGGAACATCTCTAATATTCTGTGTGTGAAAATCTCAGATCAGCAGTTTCTGAACCAGCCCATCTGCCATCATCATCCATGCAACGGTTAAAGTCACAGAGATCACACTTTTTCTTCATTCTGATGTTTGATGTGAACATTAACTGAAGCTCTTGACCTGCATCTGCAGGAATCTGGGCATTGTGCTGCTGCCACATGATTGATAACTGCATAAATGAGGATCTGAATCTAAGGTCCCAAGGTGAGGATGTGCACTGACCTGGAGAGGGTGGCTGTACCTTCGCCTGGTTCTTTTTTAAGTCATTGTTGAAAATGTCTGGAGGTGGGTCCTCACCACGCTCAATCTTGCACTCAAAGGCGTACAGACACTGAATGTACTGCTTCTTTAGTGAACTAGCTGCACTACTGGAGGTCCCAACATTCAGGTTTGTTGCCAACTCCCTCCACTTTTTATTCTTATTCACCTGTAAAGCAGAAGGAGAAAGATGTTTATAACTACATGCAAGCCACAGGGTCAAAGCAAGCATGATTTGAGAAATGCATGTGGATTAGAGATGAATTTTTTTTTTTGGAGTGTAAAAATCACAGAATATTCAAATGGTCAAATTCATCAGGGCCCAGCATCCATCAACTCACAACCCTTGAAAAATGGAGAGAATCTTTTATTCTGTATCTTCTTATAGTCTGGCCCATTCATTTTCTATGGCCAGTCAGATCTATCCAGAACACCATGGATGTAGAAAATTTGAACAGTTGTCATTAGTTTTGTGTGTTCAGACGCATAGTATGGACAAAGCTTTATGCCAATAGGATGAGAGAAACTATAGTTACAATAGAGGTAAATTGCCAAATTTGACCAGAACAGAACAGGAGAGCTAAAAATATTGGAACTAAAGAAGTTAACAACTGCAGTCTTTACAGTGAGCATTCTAGTATACAGTGCCTTATGTGAGTATTCATCCCCCTGGAACCTTTCCACATTGTTTAGTGCAACCTGGAAATAGACTTAACTGGGACTATGTTTCATGGAATCTTCACAAAACAGCCCATAATATTCATGTAGGAGGGGGGAAAAAAAATCAATATTGGGTGCAGAATTATTTACAAATAAAAAATGTAAAAGTCATGATTGCATATATATTCTCCCCTGTTGGGGTGAAACTAAATTAGTTGCCCTGCATTAATTCTCCTCCATTACTATCAGAAGTCACATAATTAGTTGAATAGAGTCGACTAGCGTGCACTCAAAGTATCACATGATCTCAATATAAAAACATCTGCTCCTGGAAAGCCCTAAAGTTTGTCAGGGATCATAGCTATGCAAACAGCATTTGGGACAAAGTACCAATCAGGGTTTGGTTATAAAAAAAATATCCCACAGAGGACCATTAAATACATGATTAAAAATGGAAAAAAGTGGCACCAGCACCAAAGGTCAGTAGCCAGGTTTAGGAGGGTATCAGTCAGAGGAACAACCAAGAGGCCAAAGGTAACTCTGAAGAAGCTGTGTTTGATTTGATCAAAAGGTGCAGGCTCTTTATTAGTACCTAGAAAACTGAAGCGTACAGCAAGGGACAGAGCTTTTTCCTATGAAGCCCCCCCAGCTATGGCACAGCTTTCTGATTAGTGTTCAGGCCTCAGGCACAGTTTCAATTTGTTTGGACAGGCATTTTGTTAAATAAATCTTGTCTTAGATAAAGGCACAGATCTAACAGGTTCATTGGCATAGAGAGTTGGGATGTTTTGATGCTGTCATCCCCTCGCTCATTCATTCACTCAGGTTTTTTTGACCATGGAGTAGTGGGATGCTTTATGTCTTGGGGAGCCCTTATGCCTGTGTAGACCTGCTGTAGTGGTTGATTGCAATCTCTCACAGTGTATACCCATTTAAATACTGTAGGACAATAATCTGTTCTCACTCTCTCTCTGTTGAGCTGTATGTGCACTCATGCTGTCAGGTGTTACGCTGCTGCCTGAACCCGACACGTCTACTGCTGTGGCTTCTCTCACCACCTGCCTGATTGATCCTGATGCTCTATTCTGGTTGGGTTTTCTGCACCTAAAAAGGCACCCTAAAGACTGCAGTTCCCAAAAACAGTTTATGCCTTTAAGTCTCAACTTTTCTTCAGTGGATAATCTCACCTTAATAGTGTAGACTTATACCTTAGAACTGCTGCTGTAATCCTAAAGACTATGATACTCATACAGAACAGGATCTATAGTCATAATTGCATATCATAATTGCAATTAATTTCAATTATTTATAATTGCATCCAGTGTCACCCAGAAGTGGATGGGTTTCCCTTTTGAGTCTGGCTCCTCTCAAGCTTTCTTCCTCATTTCATCACAGGAAATTTTTAAAATCTAATTGAATAAAATGTAATTGAATTAGTGAAAAATGAAATCCTGTTTGGAGTGTGGTAAGAAGACATGTTGGAGACTCAACAAACGTGTATAAGCGCTCTCTGGTTTGATAAGACCAAAATTTAACATTTTGGCCTCGGTGCAAACACTGCTCATCACCCTAAACCATCACGCCCACAAACACCATCCCCACAAAGAAGCATGGTGCAGGTTGTGCAGAAGCTTTTCATCAGCAGGGACTGGGAAACTACTCAGGCTTGAGGGCAAGATGGATGAGGCCTAATACAGGGCAGTTCAGAAGAAAACCTCCAGTCTACAAGAGATTTGAGACTGGGGCAGTGGGTCACCTTTCAACAGGACAACAAATCTAAGCATACTGCCAAAACTACACAGCTCTAAAGCTTGGTTTTATGTGGTTCAAACCAAGAACCTGAAAATGTTACAATGTCCCAGCCAAAACCCAGACCTCAATCTGATTGAGAGTGGGTGGCAAGACTTATGGCAAGTTGTGCAACAGATAACTGACTTTTTATTTAATTGTGTCACAAAAGGGGGGGAACGACTAAACTGGGTCAAAATCCAAATTAAGTCTGTTTCAGTTTCAGGTTGTAACGTGACAAAATGTGTTCATGTATTAACGGAACCTACATCTTAATTGAACACTCCCTTCTGAGAAATTTCAGCTTTATAAGTGGCCCTAAAATTACAAAATCTCCTAAAACAAATGTTCATCTTCATTTGTGTGTATGCACACTCACCTGTGTAAGGCCACCAATCTCTTTAACAGAGACATAGAGACGAAAGAGGTCGAGAGGCTTACGGCCCACCGCAGGCAGGTTGGTCATGCCCATGGCTTTCTCCTCAGCGAAGGCCAGGTAACGGTCCACCCACATCTTCCTGTCTGGCTCAGTACCCAGCTCGTATAGCCGAGTTATTTTCTCATTTGTGGTGGTGGACGAATTTGACTTCTAAAGAGACAACAGTAGAGGAAACACAACAAGAAAAACAAAATTAACAGTTCATCAAGAAATCCTTAAAACGTGGTAAGTGAACATCTGAATTTAAGTAGTGTAACACTAGAAAAGTTTTTCTACAACCTAAATATTAACATTTTGTTATCATCATCTTGTTTTTCACACAGCTCCTTACCTTTTTTGATTCAGTCTTTGGAGTCCCATCGACTTTATTATTCATCTTCTGGTTTTGGTTGAGCTTATCCATGCCAAACTCTGGGCTGGGAGCCATTCCTGGAAGACAGAAGGAAGCATTTGTGTATTTCAGAATTCAACTTGAATTGAATTGTCCAAAGAACTTCTTTAATAAGTAGTATAATAATAGATAAAAGGATTTCCACCAGCAAATCTTTAAAGTTTCTACCACTTTTAATAAAGAATCCTTCAATAAAACTTAACAAAATAGCATTAATTTCAGAAGACCCTTGCCTACAAGTCTAAGCATTGTCTAAGGTTCCACAAACATTTACCAAATGATTTTGCCATTCAGAAAGAAATCAGTGAAAGAGATTTTCCAAATTTTTCACAAAAAACCAAAACCTTTAAAAAAACTGATGTGGAAGCTCATGTGCAGTAATTTCAGGCATGCCCATGACACCATATCAACTTTAAGATGTTTTTGGAGATTTTGCAAAATATCTAATATAGACCTATAACAAACACATGTTGTGCCAGGTTACTGTGCTGCTTTGGGTAAGTACAATAAAAAGTGCAGTATGTCATCAGCATAAGGTTGGGCAAGGTTTGATTTTTGATGTTCATAGTGTTCTTGTACACAGTGTAAACATGTTGTAAACATGTTGTCTGTTACACCAGAATAACGCTTTAAGTCAAATGCAAAGGGTGGAAGTATAAATCTGAGACAGGATCTACACAGTAAAGAAAAGAGTTCAGTTTCGGCCTTGTCACGCAATTTGTCTCCCTCCCTGTCCAACTAAGTGTGTGAAAGCCTACCAGGAACTCTGAACACATTCCTGTATTTCTCCATCTGGAGAACTTCTGCAAATAAAATTTATCTATGGTTAAGATCCTGCATATCCAGATTTATCCCTTCACCCTTTGCATCTGACTGAAGCATTGTTCTGGTACAAAAGACAACAACAGGTAAAAATTTTACAATAGATTTCTGTAGAGCTATATTAAAAAGCACCAGGCCTGGTGCTCACCTGCTGAGTTGTTGGCCACGTTGCCTCCCATAGGGTACGGCCCTGCCTGGTTCATCATCCCATGCATGCTGTTCATAGGCGGTGCATACGGAGACCCAGCTCCCATCATCCCCTGGGTCATACTGGGATAACCAGGAGGCCTGGAGAAAGCAAGTTATTCAGCTGAATAAAGCCAATGACTGTCTACGCCTAATGATAGTATGAAAGACTGTTTTCACGCTCAATGCAGATGTTGTGACCTCATATCCTGCCTTCAGAAATAAAGTAAAATGTAGCTGTCTGCAGTGACTGGCCGGCCCAAGCACCACGGGTGCAGCAATGCCTGTTTCATTAGCAATTATTGGCATGTGGATGTTATGACATCACATCACTGGACATACATGTGAACTCAGAGCCACATCACATGATGTGCAGTGGAATTACACCAGTGGTCTTCTTCCATGGGAATTCTGCAGCAGCCACAACACTGAATTTCAGATGAAAATGTGAACATTCATTGCCCTTTCAGTGTAATGTTTCAGTCACTGCTAAATGCACCTTCACAATTGACATAGATTAGTAGGGGCTGCATGGCTAATAAGCAATGACACAAACCAGTCAGAAAAATGTTCTTGTATTTCCACTGACTGAACTGCCGAAGCACCCTCACTACATACACAAGACTGAAAGGCCGCCTCGCTGCATACAGGAGAAATGATCCTGATATGGTTGGGGGTAGAAGCTTTGCAGGCAAAATCTGAGGGATTTCTGAGGGGCAGAGAAGGTTTTACCTGGAAAGTAAGTAATCTTGATAATCACTGAAGTAGCCAGGAGTGAGAAGGTGAGGACATAAAGATGTACTAAAAGAAGTAATAAGAAATAGAAGAAATACTAAAAGTTACCACATAATCTGTACTATTGTACTGATAAGTGGGACACGCTCATGTACTTTGGGTACATCCTGAGGAGGGGGCACAAATTTGTTATATTAATCATTTAAGGCACAATCTTCAACCAACAATATTGCCATAAAATACCTTTATGACAGTTCTACTGAAATTGATGAATCTGTTGATCTTCTACAAACATCATTAACATGCAATTGCTGCACAAAACTTTGCATAACATTGTTTGTTATGTACAAACTTCACATTGTTCTGCACAGTAACTGCACTGTAGTGATGTTCATAAAATGTACATATAATAAGCTGTGTTCCATGTGGGTTATGTGAATTATCCACAAAATTAAACCTCAAATCAATCCCCTAGCTACATCTCTGATGATCATGTCTACAAAAATTAAACCTATTAGATTATCTGATCATAGATAACTTGTGGGTTATTGGAAGCTAGCCAGCTGATAGTTATGTAGAACTACAGCAACTAAAATGCTACCCGTCAGAGAAATATGAGAGAAAACACAATCGTTTGCTGAACCCCACTGTGGCACTGTCAGGCTACAAGCAGGAAAATCATTATTGGCATGTGCAAGAAATTATTCTCCATCACTGCATGACAGTGGAATTATGCCATACTTCCTGATTGTGCAATGAAATATTCAATTCAATTCAAATCTATTTGTATAGTGCTTTTAACAATGGACATTTTTCAAGAATTCCTTCACAATTTAACATCATGGACGTCTTCACATCATGCTGGCCAAATTTGGTATGTAAAAGTTTGATACCAGCCAAAACGCACAAAATCCAAAATGGCCAACTTCCTGTTCGTTTGGAGTGAATGGATGCAATTGTGAAACTCGTCTGTCTTATGAAAACCTGTAGCCCTGCCAAAACTGGTGCATGTCGGTCTAACTGGATGCTGAGGGGAAAATACGATGGGCAGCACTTATGATGCGTGTGTGCCAAGTTTCATGAGGTATTGAGCATGCCAAGCACTTCAAAAATGCAAAACAGTTTAGAAAAATAATAATTAATATAGCTGCAACAGTGACTGGTGGGTCCAAACACCAAAGGTGCAGCAACATCAGTTGCACAACATTATAATGTGCTATCAGTGAAGACAAGCCATGGTAAAGGTCATCTAAAATCAATAAACCGTGTGTTGTACGAGTGTTACTTCCTGTTAGCAGTAGGGGGTGTTATTACTAGATTGGCATGTTAAAGGCAAGAGAAACAGCACATTAATACACATCTGAAATATCAGCTCCATCGCATGATGCACTGTGGAGTAATTAGAAAAATGTTCTCCTTTAACAGTGTCATATTAATTGTGTTGCTATGATATCGCCATGGAACATATAATCAATAACAAGCTTTTTTTTTTTTTAAATGTAGTCAGATTGTATTCACACTACTGAAGTGTGAGAATGTTGAACTCCTGTGAAATTTCTGATTCTTTTTGGAGTAGAATGTAAAAGATGGGCGGATCTGTGACAGTGTCAGTATGGGCATGTGGGTGTTATTACATTGTGTTACGGAACATGTGTGTCTGAGCAACATCGTACGCCAGAAATGGGAATTACGCAACACCTCCTTTTTGAACTGCATCAGGGGTTATTTGATCACGTTGCCATGGCAACACTGTTCAAAATAGCAACTTTTTAATTTAACATCATGAACTTACAAGCCATTTCCTGTTGCCAGGTGGTGGTATTATGACAGTGATTCTCATGTGTATGTAAACTATGCCTGCTTATTTAACATACATGGTAAGAATCTGAGGACACATCTAGGAGGAGTATAGACAAATTTGGTTTTTAGGATTGCCTCCCTTACCAGCAAATCTGGTGCAAGTAAGTCAAACTAGAAGCGCATATTTAAGAAAAATGTCAAAGGTGGGCATTATCGAGCCCCAAGGCCATGCCAGGCTCCAATCCTTTGCCAGACAGCAGGCACTTCTAGCGTGTGTGCCAAGTTCTGCGAGTCTTCAAGTAAGCCAAAAAAAAATAAAAATTTGGGTTCTTGAAAAAGAATTATTTGAACGCATCTCCACGCCCTATGAATGACAACGTCCTTGTACTGAACATGCCTTTCAATTTTTGTGCAAAACCATGCAGCCAGTACCAAGTTACAGTTCTCTGCGTAAACTAAGCTCCACCCCACTAGGATTAATTGGCACGTGGTGGCCATATTGTTGATAAATCTCAGCGTTTTAAACATTTATTGAGCTGCATACACTGAATACTTAGACACTAAGAGAGGGCAAAAATCCTAGGACTATTTGGCAAAAATAGTTTTTGCATAATATGCATGTAAACAAATGTGTGTGGGTGGGGCTAAATGGGCAAATTTAGCAAACTTTTTAAAAAAAAATTTTATTACAGAAAAATAAAAATCAAATTTTTTTAATAATAATACAAAGGTTTTATAACAAGAAATCCTAATAAAACAAGCGGGATTCACATGGCAAGTGCTTGGCCCCCTTAATAATAGGAAAATCCTTAATTCTGAAGGGTTACAAGCTTTAGATATCAAGTCAAGTCAAGTCAAGAGGCTTTTATTGTCATTTCAAATATATATAGCTGACGCAGTACACAGTGAAATGAGACGTTTCTCCAGAACCCTTGGTGCTACATAGAACAACATCGTCACCTCACACAACATACAGTTACAGGAACACAGAGCTGAGGACTAGACTAAGTTGTCCGAGCCACATAAAGTGCATCGTGTGCAACCTGGTGCAAACAGTGCAAAACAAAACAGTGCAGAACAGACAACACGAGACAGTGCAGGACAAGTACTGTACAGGACAAGAACACAAAATAGCAGCAACCCGTAACCTACTGTATATATATTCATATACAGTGCAATGTGCAAATTTACAAGTATTAAAGTGGCAGTGCAAAGTGATGTGCAAAAAGAACCGAGCAGAGCAGCAGTCGCAGTGGTGGAATGTACCATGTAAACAGTAGAACAGGCCAACTTGTTTGTATTAACTTAGTGAGTTAAGTTGAATGAGAGAGTGTGTGTGTGTGTGTGTGTGTGTGAGTTTAGTTCCAGTTCAGTTGTGTGTTGAGAAGCCTTGTTGACCAAAGGGCTGTTAACAATAATAATAATAATAATAATAATAATAATAATAGTTTTTTGCCCAAACTTTCGGGTAAATGACCCCAAGCCTTGACAGCCCTTTTTTTTTTTTTTTTAAATTCCAGATTTATAATTTAAGACTACTGTAACATTTGAACCTTTTATCTTATAGCAGTGACCTATACGTAAGATAAATGACAACTAAAAACCAACGGAACATTCCTCGCACTCGTTTACCAGTTTACTGTGAAGGGCAAGTTAGAATTTTCTGACATAATAGCTTTTCTAAAAAAAATCAGAAGTGTGTTTGAAACAGCGCGTCTCATTTGCACCGTCACATCCAGCTTCAAACGTTCCTGTTATTTAATCCAGCTTCACACAGATAGGAGCTTGCAAAGGGAACCATCATGTTCAGGGCAAACCAAGAAATGTCAGAGGACATGAAGCGTTTTAGTTTCACGTCCTTATTTATCTTCACACATGTAAATGCAATAAGTATTTCAGCATATTTTTGCTCGACTGAATCAGAGTCACTCCGTGTTGTCGAGGAATTTGCGAAGGCAGATGGACAAGGCACTGCTGCTCAATTCCTATGCTAGTGCAGCGTGTCGGTGGAAAAAAAGTCAAAATGGCACATAAGCTCTAATACTTGCACACACAAATACAGTCTTCATAGTTAGAGAGATATCTAACATTAATTTGTAAAATAAATGAACGGAACAAAAGAGGGTATCGTGAATGTCTCTCACAACCCCATTTGTAAATCATGCGACCCCACATAGGGTCACGACCCCTAGTTTGGGAACCCCTGTTCTAAATAGGGCCTTAAAAACAGACCAGCCTGTTGACTTCCACGAAGCCCTTTATGTTTGCCTGTCTGTGTGATGGAGTCGCAGATCATCAGTGTTTTGTAGAAGTAGACCCATCTTAATGCTAACAGTTTACTTGGTGTCTTTGCAGTACACGAAAAACATCTAACCGTAACCACCATCAGTGTGGTACAGCACGGCTTGGTGACTGAACCCTGATCACATACTTTGTCATTATTTCCATTGTCAAGTGAGCAGTACCGGACCTGTTCTGAACTTGATTACGTTTCTTTGTGGCCAAGTACCACCTGTACTGAACAGGGAGAATGGGTGGAGCTAGAAATGGTGCAGACCTGGACAGGTCTAATGCAAGTCATCACTTGATTCAGACAACAGCCATTTTAGAGAATTCAAGTCAAAAACCCACAATACACACTAGCTGTCTTCAGTAGTAGTGCAGAAATATTCTGGGGAAAAAAAAGAGTGATTCCTTGTATTTTTGTTCTATTCCATCATTTTTCAACAATGTTTGCACTGAATATCCAGTTTAGGTTTTTTTTAAACCAAATTAAAAGGTGTAGTAAAAGTGGCTCGCCAGCATTAATGCGGGGCAACAAACTCGCAGTGTCTCAATCAACATGAACCCTATGAGCTGGCAAAACAACAGCGTCAAAAACATTTCATATAAAAGTATATAATATAGGCCTTCTTTATTTTTAATTTTGTGTGAAAAAAATCAGCTTGTGAATTTCAAGTACCTAAAAATTTAGGAAGTTTTGTGAGTGCTCGATTAGTCGACTACTTGCCCCTACCACTAGTCACCACTTCACAAGACCCAGGGAATACCTGCTTTCATTGGTACCGTTACACAAACTAAAACAGGGTATGGTCGAGTGTCTTGCTTGGTGCTTCATTTTCAGTAAAAATTCAGATCAAATGCTCCAGGGATCCTACCTGTGGATCGAGTTAGATGGACCATGGTGCATGCCTGCTGAGGTTGCATCTTGGGGTTTTCTGTTCATGCCAGGTGGAGGGCACATGCCTGAAGCCACCTGAGGTGGTATGCCACCCATGTTGGGACTCATGCCAGGACCATACGGCCTTGAGCCCATCTGCCCTGGACCCATGCGCCCAGGAGGCATACTGCTATACGCACCCCCACCTGCCTGTCCTGACATGGGATTCATAGGGCTGCCCATGCTTGGACCACCAGGATAGTTGGAGCCAGGCATGCCACCATAGCCTGGCTGCCTCGGGTAGCCTGTGGGAAAGAGTGTAAACTGTGAAGGGTGCAGGCAGGCAGCGGATTTCTGTCGTCTCCTACTTATTATCAGAGAGAGCAATAAGTACGACCAAATGATATAGCTAAGTGGGTGTATGCAGGATGGTCAATTGATCTAAAGCCACTGTCACAGAAAGATCATTCTCTCCTAAAACAGAGAGGTTAGTATAAGGAGTATCTGGAAATCTAACAATTTAAATTGATGTATCAGTTTAAAATTCAACAATTTAATTTAATCAATGCAACAACCATAAATCGGTAATAAGCGAATGTTACCGTTGTTGAGTATTATCAAAATGATCAGCCATATTTCTCTGCTACGCATACCCATGGGCACCTACGCAAGGATGCTTGTTTTTAATTAGTCGGCATTGAGCCTATGCAAGGAGAAGGCACATGTTATGTGAACTCATGTACACACCAGCAGGGTGATATCTGCAACTGTAGACAGCTGAACTGTGGATTATTTAAAGTCTAAAGTCTACAAGTGGATTTCTGTGGAATCTGTGAACCGTCCAGATGGGGAACCAGCACACATGATCCCGCTCCAGCCAGGAATCCACAGAGCAGTGAGACGCAGGGTGCTTATGATCATGAATGCGTTACTCTTTTCAAAACTATGTACATAACAGAGCTTAACCGCATAAACTCTACATAGACAAAGTGTATGGTATTTTAAAGAGCGTTATAATGGACTTCTGAGTCTGCTAGAAGAGCAATATTTTGTTTGCTTATGTATGTGTGCTGGTGAGGTCTGAGTGCATCACTGGTGTATAAAAAATCAATTATTAAATAGATGTGTGAATAATTTAATAGGTTAATAAAGATTAAGGTGATTTGCCCATAACTTTAATATTTGTCTTAGTCTTTCCCTACATCATCGTTATGCGTGAATTAACGGCAGGCTTAACCGAGATTCTGAACAAAGTTGGTCAAAAATTTGATATGCAGGCTACTAAAATGAATCGTATCGTATCATAGCAGATTCAGTGGCATCAAATATTAAATTGTTGCCTTATGAATCAAAAAGGTATCATATCCTGGGGAAGCCTGAGGTTTACACCCGTACTGGGCACCAGCTAGAAGCTCGCTAAAAGGATATAAAAATGGTCATACACAGTGAGTTTGGAAAGTATTCAGACTCGTTCTATGACTTCATTGTGTTATATATTTAATTTAAAATTGGTCAAATTTACACACAATAATTAATAAAGACAAAGCAACCCCAAATGTTTCAAAAATCAAAAACTGAAATGTGTCATTTAGTTCAGTATTCAGACCCTTGGCTAAGGCTCTCCAGACTGAGCTCAGGTCCTTTTTGCTTTGATTATCTCGAGACGTCCCTAGAACTTGACTGGAGTCTGCCTGTAGCAAATTGAATTAATTGGACATGATTTAGAAAGGCACACACTGGTGTGTATGATGTCGCACAATTCACACTGCATGTCCAAAAGACCAAAAACCAAGCCATGAAGTCCAAGGAACTCCCTGTAGACCTTCATGATCAAATTGTGTTGAGAGATGGATCTGGATGAGGAAATAAAACCATTTCTAAAGCACTGAAGCTTTGATTTCTGTTTTTGCAAAAAATTTCTAAAACATTGTTTGTCATTATTCTTAATTCTGTATAGGCAGGTTCATAACCAACAAAGTAAATTGAATCCATTTCATTTTAATCTATAACACAAAGTGTGCAAAAACTGAAGGGGTCTGAATACTTTCCGAACCCAGATATGAACGCTTAAACACCAAGCTGCACATTATTACTTAATTTTTCAATTTCAACAGCACCAAATTATGCAGAATGCAAAGTCCATGTATTACCTTGAGGAACGTACTGTCCTCCCTGTGGCCCATAATTGCCCATAGAGTTGTTCTGAGGATAATGACCCATCCCAGCATGCACTTGGCCTCCAGACTGCGGGCGTGGAGATAAGGCAGACGCAGGCTGAGGAGAGCCGTAAGGAGGCATCTGTGTGTTCCGCATGTAGACTACAAAGAAAAATAAAATAATTAAAAGAAATGGCTGCATGTACACAACCATTCAAAAGTTTGGAATCACTAAGAAATTGCCTTGTTTTTGAAAGAAATTTTTTTTTATTAAAATTACAAAATATTGATGAGAAATATATTGATTGCTGTTAGCAGTGTTAGCATAGCATCATCAGCATAGCTACAAAGGAGTTATTGAACATTACATTTCAATTTCTCAGTGTTAAATGTTTCAAGAGTACAGCGTAAAGGAGAAACAAGGAAATAAGTGGGAGAAAAGGTGAGACTGCACATGGAAGAAGTAGTGCAAACTGAGTAATGAGATTTAAAAGAATAGGATGGAGTAGAGCAAAATGTATTGTGCTGAGGTAAAGATGATGGCATTAAATGTAAGGTGCGGACGAGGAGTCCGTTAACGGCTGCTGTTGAGATTCATTATGGCCTGAGGGAAGAAGCTGTTGTTCTTTAGCCGGGAGGTGTGTGCTGTGATGCTACGGAGGCGCTTGCCAGAGGGGAGGAAAGGGCAGGAGCTGGCTGAGAGGAGTGCATGATTACAGACAGGCTCTGGCTTAGGAAAGCTTCTGGAGTTGTGAGAAATCTGTGCTGATGATTTCTGATGCAGTTCCCACTGTCCTCTGATGGACACCAGAAGACAGCGGCCACCACACGGGGATGCACGCAGTCAGGACACACACCAGAAGAACAGAAAGCTGGTTCATCCAAAGCACTTCCTTACCGCACTCTCCGAGTGATGAAAACATGTCTACTGGATTCGTTATGTAAAGCCGGACAGTCAAACAGTTCAACGCTTACAAGCTTCTGCCAGTTTTTTTTCTTTCCAAACAGACCGAGACAGAGGTAGAGTGAAGGGGATTTGGGGAGCTCTTAATAAATAAATAAATAAATCAGCGTGCTTAGGGAAGCACGTGGTGTTTTTGTTTTTATCCCTGCAGCTTCTCCTGATTCGTGATGAAGAGGAAGCTAAGGAAGGCAGGCCTGACTAAGTGTACGTTCCTTACACCTCATATAATATAAGCAGTATTTTATGACTAATAGCTGACTTTATTCTGCAGTCTGCTGAATATATTGCTTGCTGCACAGACTCATCAAATCCAGAGCCATGCATCGTTACACCCCTAGACAGTAAACGGCAAATCAGGAAAAAAGGGTTTTGAGAAAAAGCATATGGCATTGTATCGGTGTCGTAGAGAAGTTTCCAGAAGCCTCACCTCTATCCTGGCCCACAGCAGACTGGTTTATGGAAGAATGCAAGATTCCATCTGACTGAACGCTGGAAGGTCTGGGAGGCATCTGACTTCCTGAGAAAGACAGGAACACAATTTCTAAATAATACTGCAATAATCTGTGACTTTATAGCTGAAACTGCAGCATGAACACAGAATGGTTTTTCTATTCAGCAAAACAGAGCTCAAAGCTGTGGTGTCGTCTTATACACTACCAAAGTTTAAACACACTGAATCGAGTATATATTCTTCATTTTTCATTCAACTGTATTTCAATATCGCTTAACAATGGACAGCTTTACAGAAAACCCCAATAAACTCCCCTTTTTACTGTGCACCCCACAACCATTCCTGTTATTTACTTCAAATGTATTTATTTTATTATGTTTAATTTATGGATATAGATTTATCAAAGGCGGTTGTGTAAATTCAAATAATGAAATTAATATCCATGTATACGTTTTATTTCTGAACCAAAACGTATCTTGTAAAAAGAACAAGTAGGGTTTTTTTTTTTAACGTAAAATTAAAGTTTCCCCCAAACCAGTAGCTTTCATGTAGAACCAAGCAGAAGCAGAAAAGCGCTGAAGTGTAAGAAAAGCCTCCTGAGTGAAGCTCCGTCATGATCCCAAGAACATGCAAAGCTTCATCAGCAATACTGTTAAGAATTAAACAAGCATAGGCTGATTGAAACTTCAGCTTTTTTTTATTTTTATTTTTTTAACCTAGCTATCTCACAGACTTTTCAATAAAATCTTAGCTGATATAAAATAATTTTTTTAAAAATCAGACTTTGCATTGTGCTGCGTTGTCACAGTCATTTATCATGGTCAGGGTGAAGGTGGATCCAGAAAGCGGCCCGAGAGCTGAGAGAGTGAATGCGACTCCTTCTCCTGACGTTTCCTTACTTCACTGCTCCTATAACAACTAACGATGTGACACCAACACCAACACCGTTCCGTCAGCATCCTGGAAGAGACTGCTCTATTCAGTTTCATCACAGGCTTGAGGTGACTGTCCCCCAAGAGGATGAGTGGAGCCGGGTTTTCCTTTAATATGTCATCTGTCTCTATGTGCACTTTGTGTGCTCACGCTCACTGCAGCATTCTACAGGAACCCATGTGTGTATACAGTCCCGAGATTTTATAAACAGGTAGTAATGCAGCACTTGTGTTTAATAACTAGATACTTGAATAGTATCCTGCCTCCTTCTGAACAAACACGTGCATTTGAAATTCTTTCATTTCTAGCTATAATTTGAGAGTAGTCAGCTGCCCACCAGCAGGTGAAAGGGGTCCGGTGCGAGAGGGCGTGGCGCTGGCGGGCGAGCCCACGGGCGATGGCGAAGGCCCACGGATGCCCGGCATGTGAGGCGAGGTGTGTGGGGAGAAAGGCGACTGAGCTGGGTTGCTCTGCTCGCCCTGACTGCTGGAGACACCAGATGTGCTGACCCCCGGACTCAGCGCACCCTCCGTGCCTGTGGGCAGGTCATCGATAGAGCCCAGGTCCTGAAACAGAGAGGGACAGCAGAGTGTGACTATTAGGAATGAATCCAAATTGTAAGGTTAATTCGCGTGTGTATAACTGCTCGTTCTCACCCACAAATAATTAAACAAGAACATGAGAAAGAAATCAAACAAGCCAATAAAGAGAACATATTAACCAGCAAAATGTGAACATACAAAGCAGAAAATAAGCTATTTTGACAGGACTTATTGTTCAGCTATGGTTCATTAAAGAAACCATTAAAATCAAGATTGTTGGACGCCAGAAGATTTTAAAGAGCTGAGTGTGTGAAGGCATGGGAACACTTGTGTTTACACACTAAAGTGTCTTCACAAGTTTATGAGAATATCCATCAGTAGGTTTAAGGAAGAGGAAAAAAGGAGATTCAAACACACACCCACACACACTGGTCACCTGCCAAGTATGTCCATAGAAATCTCACACTTCCTTCAGACTGGCAGCGGCCCAGAAGCCTGTGGTTTTGCACTTGAAATGGTGCCCACTACTATTTTTGAGAAACCCTGACCTGACTGATAAACCCCAGGAGGAGAGACAGGAGGAGGCCGCTAATTCAGACTAGGCTAGCCTTACGGAGGAAACTCAACCACAACTTAATACAAACGCCCATTCCCATGTATTCCCACCTGCATTAGCTCACTTCTGACTCAGCCAGTGTCCGCTCCATACCTGCTTTCACCATGTTACTGAGCGAGCAAAAACGACCGCGCAAAGGAAACGGCACTTTAGTGACCAGTACCACATCAACAACTGCTCTTAAATGTGTTCATTTACCAGCGCTTATCTACAAATCACATCAACATATCACAGTTTTGATCTCCCTGATATTAACTGACTCCGCCTACAAGCCCCGCCCTATCAGGTGTGAAGGGGGAATGAAAAGCCGTGGCACCACACGCGCCATACGATCGGCCTGAGGAATCACTGGTTTGGATTTGTTGCATTACCATTTCATGCCAAATTTGCACAAAGTTTGTTGCTCACTGCTTTCACTGAAATCACGGCTCCGTGTCGTGTGCGTACATAGAAACAGAGAGTCACCCGACACCTGGTCACTCGCTCGCTACTCACCTTGATGAAGAATTACACATCAGCAGCACATTTGGACAGTTCTGACCCTCAGTTTATTGCGCTATTTTGGCCCTAAGTGGACTAACAGAGACTAGCTCTTTTTTCAAATCTTTTTAATTACAGTCCACGAGACGGTTTTAAAACACAGATTCTAACGTCATTCAGTGGGCCGGATTAGAACCTTCGTCGGACCGGGCCCAGCCCTGGGCCTTATGTTTGACACCCCTGATGTACACACACACACACACACACTCATCACTCGCCCCGCTGTGCTGCGGCTTTTCATTTCAGCAGCGGTAGCAGCAGGTCAAACTGCTGACTGCACAGGATGAGGCTGGCAAACCCTCCTGCCCTGCACATTCCATTCAGCAATACTGAGCACTCATCAGAGCCGGCGAACCCCCTGTCAAAGCACTTACAGCCACATCGACTTCACACAGAGATCACACTAACCAGCCCAGGAATGCGCACACACCTTAAAAAACAAAAAAAAAAAACCCAGGTGTAATAACTAACATACAGCTGAAACAATTACTTCTATAATCAAATCATAACCAGTTTAAATTACAATAAAAAAATCCTACAATTAGAACAATTTGAACATAAAAGCTTCAGAATTTTAAGGTTCAAATGGATCATGTCGTCATTTTCCTCTATATATATCTCTATTTAAGCTGTAATAAATCAGTAACCTACACACAGACTAAATCATCGCATTAAACTGTGACATTTCTACACTAGTGTTTCACGCATTTTACTACGTAACATTTACCGGAGGGAATATTTTTACTGATATCAGAGAAAACACGCAGGATATCTGATGCCGTATCCAACGGGAAAGACTGGAACTGGCAATGTTTATATAGAGAGACGTGACTGTCTCTATACTGATTTCATTATATTTATACATTTTATATTTACAATCTATTTGCAAAGTGCATGATGTGTGTGTGAAAGAGCTGAACTCTGAAGTGAATGATTTTTTTTTTTTTAAGAAATGTAGCACTTTAAAAAAAAAAAAAAAAAAAAACAGTATCGGGTGATATCGGTACTCAAAGCTTCGGAAAAAATTATTTCTCACAAATTTCCTTGTGTGCGCAAATGTAACTGGAAAACTCACAAAAAGCAAATGATTAGCGCCGTCTGGAGCCTTATAATGTGTTCAAAACAGGATCACGTTTATTTACGCTGTTTTCCTATAGAACATTAAAGTGATGTTATGAGCAGAAAATTACTGAATAACTGAATATTAAATACACGGTAACAACACCATGGTACTGTAATACAGTTAATTCCGGTTATTGCTGCCAATGAAAAATATTGAGGTGAAAGAGAAATGTATCTACAGTGCCGTGTGTGTGTGTGTGTGTGTGTGTGTGTGTGTGTGTGTGCGCGTGTGTGAGTGTTTATGAAGCAGGTTCAACATGCAGTCACAGACTCTGAATGACCTCTGAATGAGCTCACTGACTCTGGTTGCTGATCCCCTTCTGCGGTCCGTTTCCTGTTCTCAGATATCCACACTCACATCTGGTCTATTTAAACTTTAACATGTTCACGGTTCCCCAACATTAGCAAGAATGCTATCCGGCTAACCCCTGACAGTGGTGCCAGTGGGATTTAGGCCTTGTTTCATCTCTACCCACAGTAATTAGAGTGATGCAGCAGAGCTTCAGGCTGTCCAGCTCTCTCACCTCCTCATTGGCACACTCTGCTCAAACAGATAAACCTTCAAGCTACACCACCACCACCACCACCACCACCATCGTTCTCAGCACCTCGTAGATCGCTAAATAGACAAAAACAGTCTCTGCTGCAACTCAGGACAACAAACACGTGCACTGCATTCTGGGACTTTGAGTCCAGCTGAAAAGCCGTAAGTGAGAAAAGCTCGTAGAGAGGTATTAAACGAAGCAGACCAAAAAAAGCGGAACTCATCTGAAATAGTCTCGCTTGACTTCGTGTCTCAGGTCCATCAACAAAGTGCAACTTCTTGTGGTCTACTATGTAATATATGTTACCTTCCGTACTAACAAATGACCGTTTTTCTCTAACACTTAAAATCTAAAATGCAGAAGTCACACACACACACACACACACACACACACACAGTATACTATATAAGTGTAGTATCTAAAATCACTACATACAGCCTATATAAGAGTCTATAAAACTGTAGTATGCAAAGCTTCCAAACAAACAGGATGCAAAATAGCTGGAATACAGGCTCTCCAAAGAGTCAGGAACTAATGAGAGTAAAACTACATATAGTTAATTTTGCAATTATTTACAACACATGCTCTACATGGTCACCTTTATGCATTTGCTCAGCCCCTGTATCATGTTCTTCTGGATTTTGCTCAACATATTCCCACTGGATCCTGACATGAATTCGCTCGGACCCTCTGCATTGTGTGTGTTGTTTGTTATATATATATATATATATATAAAAATAGACTATACAGCATGTAGTAGTAGAGTTTTAAATTTTATGAAATAGCTCTGTGACTCAAATTGTATACGAGATTATAAAACGTGAAAAGGTTATATGACGTCAGTGTGTTGAGTGCACTACAGAACAGTCTCCACCCGACGGGGCGACGAAGGCACAAGGCTTGGCCAAAAGAAATCATCGAGCTTAGCTAAGCGTCAAAACTAACCAGAGACAGAGCAGGTCTGTCCAAAAGCATACGCTGCCATAGTAACTGAGCAGGGCTTAAGATTAGCTTCTTTTTTTGGAGCTAAAATTGATGGAAATTAGCGGGGCTTGTTAAAGTAAGCTTGGCTTATCGAGTTAGCTTGCTTTGTGCTGTTGTTTTTAGGGCCGTCATCCCCAAAACCCGAGCGAGCAATGTGTGACGTCGGAGTGGAAGAAAACCGCAAAGTTCTCCCAGGAACAACAAAAACACAGCAAACAATAAATCAGCACCGGAATCTCTTAGCACCTCACATGCAGAGGCGAAGCTAGAGGCTCCGCGCCAATAGCAGAAGGCAGCCATGAGGGGGCGCTGCCATGCCACAGAGCGAGTGTGATGTGGAGGAGAGGGAGAAGGAGGCGGTGAAAGAGGGAGAGGCCCCTGTCTCAAACAGCAGCCATTACTGCAATTCACCATGGCTTCAGTACTATAGCTGTACAAACTGCACACTGAGCGCGCGCGCACACACACACACACACACACACACACACACACACACACACAGCAGGGCTGCACACTCCTGTGACTGGACATGGAGAATTAAACATCTTTCTGAACATACTCGAGTTAATAGTAAGCCTGTTATTATTTCAGGTAGAGAAGTGGAGGTTAATTAGATTCGAGCGTCTCTACAAGCCTGTGTCTGCGTGCAGTTTCATAAAATAATGAAGGAATACATCTGCATTAAAAAAAAGAAGATGCAAATACGTTATAAAGTGAGAAGCTGACAAATGTACCTGAATATGAATTTTGTATATTTGAACTATACACCTCCCATTAAATACATTTCTTTTGTGTTTCTGTGGTACGTTCGATAAAAGTACATGTTAACGTGTGTGTTTTGGATAAATACTGCCTTTACCAGGTTTCAGATTGTTCTCTACAGTGACGTTAAACACACAATGCTTAGTATAACGCCAGCGCAACTAACCTGCTACGCTAACATGAGTGCGCTAGCAAAAGGATCAATTAAACAAAATTAGCTGCTTAACAGCAAACGGTCCACTTCAGCAGCACATAAAAACTGCCCCATTATGGCTCAAGCGTTCTGTTATGACGCCACGTGTCTTCGTGGCACCTCATGGACGTGAGCATGGCGGCTGACCGCATTCGGCTAAACGCTGCACTTTGGCCTAATTTATATCATTTGTATTTTTGAGAATTCTATTCAGGGTTCTGATCTCAAAACTGTAGCCTATAATTTTGAATCATATGTTTAACATCTAAAAATGTAAAATCATTAAATACACCACCAAAATGATGTAATGTGATGTGTATATAATCCTAACATTAAAATTCAGCTTCCAAGCTCCACAAGAACTCAGCTTCTCACTTCCTCCCACAGTGTGGGTTGCATACATACATACATACAAAGAAAAAATATATAAATATATATTGGCACCCTTCATATAGAGCATATAGAGATTTTTTTCTTAAGTGGTCTTGTTTTTCTTAAAATGATTTCAGAATTATTGAAGACCCACAATGAACACTTCTACACCCTATGCCCCTTCTACAGGACAGCACGGTGCCGCCCGCTGTGGCGTCTAATACGGTTTGAAACATTACACACTCCACAGGCTTTGGAGACGGTAAGAGATGAATTCCTGCAGAGATTCTTATGTCAGAAACTTCTTGTGTCAGATTTTACATATTCAGTGAAGCCTCGTCTATTACATTTAATACTAATTACCTATTTTGTGTCACTGATGATATAAAAACGTTATTTGACAGGCATCGATAGAGTTATTACACCGAGTGGTCAAAAATTGGAACTGCAACAAGTGCTAACAGACATCCATAGGGGCAGGATTTTTCCTGCCCCATGCTCACTCTGTGATCATTTTCTGGGGAGGAAGAGAGTGGACAGGACAGGGAATGCCAAGGTTGCCAAACTGGTTTTTAAAAAAATAGTTATTATAGCTAGTTAATAAATAAATAAATAAATAAATAAATAAATAAATAAACAAACAAACAAACAAACTGCAGCCACCAAGATGTTGTAATTAGCAAGTAATCTGAATTCAACGTAATACATTTCTGCCAAAAAAAAAAAAAAAACATTTCTATTCTAAGACATATTGCAGAAATTGTGAGAGGAAAACCAGGATTATGGAGTGGATAATATCCGTACATCAGAAATACCTGTTAAATACTTTTTTTTTTTTTTTTACACACAAATGCTGAGAAATAGAAGAAATACCTCCACTTTCTAATCCCCAAATTCTCAGGCTAGTTTCAGGTATTTTCTTGTGGTTGGGCTGGAAATCTTGCTGAAATCTGTCAACCCTGGTTAATGATATTACCTCTAACACACTTGACAGAACGTCTCAAAGTGTTTAAAACGAGCTGCTAGACTGTACACTGGGTGTTACAGGGTTACTCTAAAAGGTCACTAGATAGTCAAGTGAGATCGCGTTCAACTGCAGTTTAAGGCTGCGCTGTTATTACGGTCAGCCGGCAACCTCAAAAATCTACAGTCACGAGCTGCTGCTGAATTCAATTCTTTTAAACGACGTCATATTTGAAATATTCTTCAGTGGTGCTCGTAATTTATCACATTTGAGAAAGTTCACTTGAGAATGTTTTGCATTAGAGCAAAAACAGTTTCCAAATTGAGTGGAGAATTTGAATTATTGTAGTAATGTAATGTTTAATACAATTATCTTTGCCCAATCTCTTGAAGGGTGCCAATAATTCTTGCATTGCCCAACTATGAGATGTGCTTTCAATCTTTACTTTCTTGAGCTCTCTCCTGGGCTACGGTGATAGTATAATGAATAAAACAAAAACAAATTGGCTTTGTATCTAGGGGAGGTTTGCTCCATGCGTGTGTGTGTGTGTGTGTGTGTGTGTGTGTGTGTGTGTGTGTGTGTGTGTGTGGTGTCCTTTTGTTTTGGTGACAATAGTACAGGGAAGTGCACCATACAGCATAGATGCCTCGCTCAAGCAGCCAGCTGGTGCAGAATGCAGAACAGAAGATGTAGGATTAACCAGGAAGATATGAACTGAAGCTAAAATGGCACATCACTCTGAGTCAAACACGAGACAGTGAGTTACGGTTAAAATCAGCGCGTGTGAAAGTACATGACAATACTTTCAGTGAAAATAAAAAGTCTCAATGGCGGCCCACACGTCCAAACACTGACGTGTACCAATCCTTTAATCGTGAGCGCAAACCTTACCATGTGACGTTAAACAAAAAAACAAAAAAAAAACCACACACACGCAGTGTACAGTTACTGGGGCTGAACCTCAAATGTCCTTCTACACTATTCCGAAGTGCACTACATAGGGTGCTCAGGTCCATTACATTACGTACACTAAACTACTACTGAACATTCTGCCCCTGAGCAGAAATGACTTCAGCCAGTGACGTTAATCAGAACAATTCTGTGTTCGATCGGTTGATGGCCTGCACTAGTCTCATCTCCACTCGGACTTCCTGGTTCAGCTCGCACGGTACCAACAAGGGCTACTAAACTCCACACGGGTACTTCAGTACAGCCTGGTTCCCGTGGAGATGGAAATAGCAGGTGGAGGATTATGGGTTATTAATCACAGTCACATGGTCCAGTGGAAAGACACTAACACACACCACTGAAGTGCCAAGATGAGGATGCAGTTTACTTCTGTTCAAGCTGAAAACTATCAAATCAGAATAATCTCATGCTCCACCAGTTCACCTTTCTCGATTTATAAATCTGTCTGCAGTTTACAAAATATTCCTCATTTTAAATAAATACCATGAAGATTCAGAATATATGGGAGAAACCCGAGAAGAGAAAAAGGGACTGGAAAAAGAGAGACGTGTCTGCAGTTACGGCACAGCCTTGGTGTGGCGCAGTCAGATCAGAGAGAGAGAGAGAGAGAGAGAGAGAGAGAGAGAGAGAGAGGAGGGGCAGAGATGACAGAGTGGGTGTGAGCAAAAGAGAAAGGGACAAACAGAAAAAGAAAAAAACAAAACAAAACAGAAATTCTTCTTCAGTTCCTCTAATTAATGATACATAGAAAAGAGAAAAAAAGCAAGTGCAGGCAAAAGGTAAACCAAAACAACATATCAGTTGGTGAGAGTCAGAGTGAGAGAGAGGGAGGGAGAGTGAGAGAGGGAGGGAGGGAGAGGGAGAGTGGGAGAGGGAGAGTGAGAGAGGGAGGGAGGGAGGGAGGGAGAGAGAGAAATGAGCCCCTGAATCTGAATAAAGCAGGCACATGGACAGGAAGCACAGGCCCCAGAATAGCAACAGGAAACACGCCCCAGACTCTGAATAGAGCAATAACACAGGCTCAAAACACAAGGCAGAGAACAGCAGTGAGCGGCTACACAAGCAAAGCCACTTTACACAAAGGCAGCAAGGGAACAGAGAGAAAACAGTGAAAGAAGACAAAGACCAGATAAGAAAAGGAAGATGGTAGACGTCTGGCATCGCTGGTGCGCTTGGTGTTAAATGGTGTTGAGCCTGGGGGAGAGACGTAGCTGGTCCTTCCACGTGTGTAATAACGATTCAGATCAAACCCGGCCTGGCTTCTCTCACTTCCTCAGGCCTTCCGTCCACTTTCTCCCACCATCAACCTTTCCTCCACCTTTAATTCAATTCCGTTCCACTTTTCTTTGTACAGCACCTTCAACACTGACACAAAGCAGCGTTACAGAAATCCGAATGTAGATTCAGATTCATAACGAGCAGCCCAGGAGACAGCGGCGAGGAAACCCTCACGGAAACGACACGAGGGAGAAACCTTGAGAGGAACCAGATTCAGAATTCAACATCGTTTCAACACGACACACTCACTTCAATTCCGTTCATGTTTGCATTATAACTGAAGAATTGATGAAAGTGTGCTGGAGTCAGTGGTGAGGAGGAATTACACCACGATGCGCTGTTTAACACTGATTTTGTCTAAACCACAGACAGAAATTCAACACATTCTCTCATTCAGTTCCCTTTTTTCCAGCTCATTTCCCGCCCAGCATCGCTGCTTGGTTTTACTCCCAGACAACTTTTTTTTTTCCCACCACTCATGTGTGTGACTGCAGTGTAAACTCCAGAGAGACACTCTGAAATTACACTTTTTTAAAATACATAAATAAATAGAAAGACGTTTTAAGGTGATGGTTAGGGTTTTGTAATTACAGCCGGCTGGACAAATGATCATAAGCTCTTCTGCTTCTGTGGCTCTTTACATCCAGTCCGTTGGATCAGTGTCCGTTTCACGACAGGGTGGCAAACACAATTAACTCGGCAGACTATTTTCTCATCTTGTTCATGTATTTTATCAAATGATCCTGTGAGTTACAAACAGGTTTATAAACGGCACTAGTGAAGCACTGAGCAACAGGTAAGTGTAAGTAGTTAGTAAAAGGCTGAGAGGGGGTGCAGCTCCAGTGGCTCTCCAACTCGACTTATTCCCTTCATTAACGTTAAACTATTAATCTCACTCAACTTACACATTCTGGTATGATCCAGGGGTTAGAAAGAGTGACGGCACTGATTTCAAGTCAGTCCGCCACGTTATTCACACTAAGCAAATCTGTAGGGAGCCGTTTGAGCAAGAGCTGCTCCTGAAGTTAACCATGTGCTTTCCTGTATATTGTTGAGGTCTCGGTTTTTCTGTGCACGTAAAAACATGCGAATCCGTTTTATAAGTTGTGCAGTGAACGTTGATTCCTGGTCCGATTCATTAACTCGAGCCATAAAAAAATTCCCTTTTAATCATTTAGCCCCACCCACTCAGATGTAAAATAATTAGAATAATATGCAAAACTATTCCTAGAATTTTTGGCCTATTTTCAGAAAGTTGGCATTAAAATATAATGTATATGTATTTTATTATATATAACTCCATGTGGGCCGCAACATAAAATTCCAAAGTCGAGCAAATTTCACTGCTATTTGCTGTTTTTTTCTGTAATAAACAATATGTGCATATTATAATATCATATTATACCACAAGATGGCAACATGAATGAGAAATGGCTTTTGCAGTCTTGTTTACGTAACGTTAACGGACTACGGTTTTAATAAAATTAATGAGCTATGTGGAAAAAGCCAGAAAGGCCCATGTTGTCAGGGTCCAATCGGAAGATTTTTTAAAATTATTTATTTATTTGTTTATTTATTTATTAAAAGTACCCTATTATTTTAAAAAAGTACTCTTTTCTCAATTCATACAAATGTTTAAACACCTGTTGAACATGCCATGCTAATGTGTCATGCCAGTTCTTATGTATACGCATCTTCAGACAGTCCAGCAACATAAACAGTTCACGGGTAAAAGGGAGGTGTGTTACACACACAACATGCAATATTATATTATACCACAAGATGGCAGCATCAGTCCATTAATCTGCACAAACGAGCCTTTCTGATGTTCCTATTTCTATTCTAAAGAGTGACTTGTGTGTTTGTGGTGCTGTATGTAAGGAATAACACACACACACATCATGCAGCTCTGTGTTACCGCCTGGAGGTGTGACACTAACCACAGCCCACCCCAAGCCTTGAAGTAGATTATTTTAGTATAACCACATGGCCTAGAGTGCGTTATTCCGCTTATAACAATTAAATGTTTAATTAAGTAACAAACAACATGTCGCAAAATGTTAACAGTTTACAGTCGGATTTAACGCTGTGGAACATCCGAGACACCAGTTAGTTCTTGTTCTCATTTACGTTACAGCAGCAATAAACTGTTGCTCTCTCACCAGCCTCTCACACACACACGCTCACACTTACACATACACTCTTGCTAACCCTTACACACACACACTCGCTCACACACACACTCATTTTACAGAGAAAGTCGTCTGTCCTGAAGACTCTCCCCAGCTGTGAAACTTTACAAAGCGCTTACAGCCTAGACTCCTTCCATCAATGCTAAATAAATGTCTGCAAAAGAAACATCACTTGAACAATTATATGTTTTACTTTAACACGCTTTAAAAATTTATTATTAGTCTTAGATTATGTGGAGCGTCCGCCGTACACGTCCCCGTGAATGAGCGGTTACTATAGAAACAGCAACGTATTAGAAGGAGCGCATTAATATAAACCTGTCGTTCATGTCACATCCGGAGCTACGGTCCGAGCCGCACTGTGATACAGAAATAACCAAATCAGACCAATCTGACCAATCAGATTCAAGCATTCAACCACACTGTGGTGTAACACAAGAAGAAGAAGAAGAAGAGTGATACAAGCATGAAGTGGAAGTGTCAGGCCTTTTCCTATTATTCTTCTGATTCTGGACTAAAACATGATGGGCAGCCAAGACCTTTACATATCAAAACACCACATTTTCTCACATGATGCCTCAATGTTAGGGGCGGGGTCATACATAGGGGGTGGAGCTAAGGTCAGATCATTTCTCAGGAACCGCAAGTCAGATCAAGCTGAAATTTGCTGTACCGCAAAACTCATTTCTGTGCTGCAAGCAGATTTTTGATGATGACCTAAGTACTTAAAAAAAACATGACCGACATCAGCCAATCAGATTTCACCCTGCATTTCACACGGTTATCACTGAGCTATGATCACAAAAAACTTGAACGGTTAGATCCCTCTACAGAAGATGACTCAAATTGGCCAAAAGGGGGCGCGATTCATGTTTTTACGTGTTAATACAAGCATGTCTCTTGTAAAATAATTTGTACAGTAGGGCTGGGCAATATAATATAATACCGATATCATGATCAATTATGTCACAGTGTGCTTTTCTGACATTGTGGATACCATACTAACTTTTAAAGTTTATTTTAAATTACAAACTGACTGGAAACAGCTGGTCTTTTGTTACACTTCTGTAGTTAATCATTCAACTTATTAAAATTTTAAAAACATTTAATAATAATTATATTTAATGTATTTTTAAATAAAATGTTTTATTTAAATAAAAAAAACTAGAGTAAAGTATCAAACAAAATTCTTTTTTTCCTCCTGATTCTTTGGCTGAAACCACAAAAATCTCACTTATGGAACATTTTACCCCGCCCACTCCACACCTGCATAAATTATGTTAATTTGCATAATATGCAAAACCTACCTTGGTGCACTAGTCATAGGAGTTTTGCCCTATTTTTTATTTATTTTTATTTTTTTTTAACAAAGTTGGTGTCAAATTACTCAGTGTGAGAACCTCCATAATGATCAAAAAAAATATTAAAATTTGGAAACAAAATAGCTGTCATATGCCAAGTAATCCTAGTGTGACAGTACCAGGTTTATTCACATAAGAGACTGTACTGAACCGAACACAATTTAAACGCCTTGTTCAAAGTTTCCTCAGGACTCAGGAAGTCTGACTGAGCTGAAATTTGGTGTGCTGCATCTTTGTGCTAATCTGTAAGTGGATTTTTAATGATGACAGTCACAAATCTTTATAAGTATATTTATTTATGGTCACTTTCTTGTTCTGTGTAATATGGCAAAAACTGGCCAAATGTGGCAATATGTGCAAGGAATGCTTGGACCCCGCAGCTCGCTCTCAATCATGAAAGAATGCCTAGCATTTCTTTCAACGAGGAATTAAACAATTTTACAACAATTCTTGAAACAATGGAAACTCCAGGAAACACTACCACTGTACTCAGATCTGTTTTAAAAACCAGGTGGTGCAGTTGAACACTCGCACACTGCCAAGCAAAGCAAAAACAATGAGGGAACAAGCTGAACGAGTTGAGCCCGTTTCAGTGCACCAGCATTTTACTCCTCAGTCTGTCATGGGTTTTTAGTTTCAGGTTCCTGAATGCTCAGTACTCACAGGATTTATTCTCTCTTTACATTTGTCTGATGTGGATCACACATGAACACATGTAGACTTGGAGGTTCTGATCTGACGATTCTTCAATACTTTCAGGTGAAGGGCCTGACCATGCAGGGAAAAGAATAAAAGCATGTGACTTAACACACTGGCTCTGGAGTCACAGCACTCGTGTTAGCTGAGGTGATCACATTGCTCTGAACTAGTGAAATACAAAAGTCAGCTGGATACCACCACTGCCTCTGACTTGACACAACCATTTACCGACTCCGGTAGTTTGTTGAAGGCAGAACAGTTTGATCTGCACTCCACCTTTCCACTTCTGGGGGAAGATTCTCTCATGCTTTTAATATTCTTGCAAAAAAAAAACACCACCAGCTTGTTAGAGCAGAAAAAGTTTGACTAAAACTCTCAGGTTTTTTTCCCCCCCTGTGTTAAACATGACCTCAATATAAAACAGAAGGAAAAAAAAAAAAGAAGAAGCATTTCCACATCTTCAGTGTCCTGGGGAGACAGAGCACGAAATACTGTATAGAAACAGAACTACTGCGTCCCTTTGGAGGCTTCTGGCAGACAAATAGCAGGAACTCCATTTCCCCTCTTCTAGATCAGAAGGTTTAAGGTGAAAAATGAGTGCTAAAACAACAAACACTCTCCAGCCACTTTATTAGGAACACATGTACACCTGCTTATTCACGCAGTTATCTAATCAGCCAATCACGTGGCAGCAGCACAGTGCATAAAATCCTGCAGATGCAGGTCAAGAGCTTCAGTTAATGTTCACATCAAACATCTGAATGGGAAAAAATGTGATCTCTGTGACCGTAGCATGGTGGTTGGTGCCAGAGAGGCTGATTCGAGTATTTCAGAAACTGCTGATCTCCTGCACATCCAGTGAGCAGCAGCTCTGCGGGCGGAAACGCCTTGCTGATGAGACGAGAACGGTTTGAGCTGACAGGAAGGTTATGGTGACTCAAGTAATCACTCTTTACAACCATGGTGACAACAAAAGCATCCCAGAAAGCACGACATGTCAAAACTTCAGGTGGATGAGCTACAGCAGCAGACGACCACATCAGGTTCTACTCCTGTCAGCCAGGAGCAAGAATCTGAGGCTGTATTGGGCACAGACTCACTGAATCTGGACAGTTAAAGTCTGGAAAAAAAAATCCCAGGAGATTTCTGAAATACTCAAACCAGCCTGTCTGTCTGTCTGAGATATGATGTGAACCTGAACTGAAGCTCTTGACCTGTATCTGCAGGATTTTATGCACTGTGCTGCTGCCACATGATTGGCTGATTATCTAATCACATGAATAAACAGGTGTACAGGTGTTCCTATTAAAGTGGCCAGTGAGTATTCTGTATTCACTAAATCAGGGGCGCTGAATTAAAGTCTGAACTTGAGGTCTGAACACTAAACTTTCTCCTTAACAAAGGGCCGAATCTGACGGTGTCTAAATTACGGTATGGTTTAAAACCAGGAGCTGGATCTGTACGCAGTCACTTGCCTTTCAAATAATGAAGTGTACATTTAAGGGGCAGTTCAACAAGATTTACTGCACATTTAAATAACATAAATGAATCTTCAACATAAAAGTGAATGAGGAATGACGGAATCTGCTGAACAAAATAACTAAAAAGTACCACTTTAAAAAAAAAAAAAATTTAAACATAAGTTCCTGCTTCTTTTTATTTTTACATTTTTTTTGTTCACTTCCTTGACTTTTGGGGAAGAAAAAAAAAAACACCCACTCTCACTGATCATCTTTAATGTCCATTCCACTTTCCGTTCTTCCCCACCTAGAGCTCTCCTTTTGCAAAGGATGAACGTATACTGGTCCATTCACTCAGCTTCGAAAGCTCAAATTTTCTGTATCTACTTTTCTTTCTTTCTTTTTTTTTCCTGGAGCAAGCCATGCGGCTGTAAAATACATCACATCATGACGCAGGGGTTTTAATGTGAAAATGTCTACATGTTCGTTGCTCTACGATGCCCTGAATACTTCCAGTGCAACTCAAGTTATTGACAGTCTACAGTCAGTCTGCACTGTAAACACTGAGTGACTCAGTTAGTGAAGTAGACATAAATTATTGTTCTGCACCCACGGCTCAGGAAAAAGTATAGTGTCGTACTGACCCGTCTCAGTCACATGATCTTTTTCTCATATTTGTGATATTAATTTACGGCCACCAACAGAAAAGCAATGCCGGAGAATTCAAGAACTTCTGAGAAGTGACACTTAGAAACACGCTGGTCATGGGCTTTGCTCTGTTCCAAATGCCAAGAAAAACATATACAGATCTGAAGTCAGCACAGACATTGCCAAGTCTAACATTTGCAGACATTTACATACATTTAACCCACAGTGCATCTCTGCGCAGCGGCGAGAGAGAGAAGTACAGAAGCCTAGCGGTACGTCGTCGCGGGATGGGTCGGAGAAACAAAGCTGTGGCACTTCAAAGATTATAAAAGGTTTTTTTTTTAAAACCTGCCGTCTCTGGTTGTGTTAAGTAAACAGCTGTATCACTTTATCAAGCTTTATAAATAGAAACAAAAGTTTAATGATGTTACTAGCCAGTCAACTCTTTAGCCTGGGAAGCGAGCTAAATAACTAGCGTTAGCGAGACCTACCTGCGGGATGATTCCTATGCTAGCAGTTGTATTTTCAGGGATATTTGTTTAGACAGGTGTTGTGTATGCAAGTCGATATGACTGAACGATAACCACATTTTACTTCATTACTGTTCATGTAATTCTCCTAGCTGTAATCTTACTAGCTCAACATCTCTCTCACAGACAGATGCTGGGATCATTTATAATTTGTCACATAGCTGAAGTTATCAGCCAAGATACCCAGTAATAAGTGCTCACTGCACACAACAGAGTTTCACTGCTATGCAGTTTTCTCCCATGACTGCTGCTAACCATCATCTTTGGCGATCAGGGCCCTCAGGAACAGATCAGAATTAAATAACTATTGTCCGATGGCCACTGTCGCATCCCACAGCACAGCATATCAGATGGACAGGTGCACGGGTGGTGCTGATGTAGCTTATGGAGCATGAGGGGCTCAGGTCAGTCAGGAGTGTTGTGTGTGTTCACGCAGGATGAACTTAGCAGCATAGAGCATTTTGGTGGTGAAGGTAAAGCATTTGAGGGTTAAGGTAAAGGCCTCCAGCCCAAGGGATTCCTAGCGGAAAAAATAACCCAGTACCGCCTCTGCCCAAGATAAAGATATAAATAAATAAATACAAGAAGTAAATAAAAGGAGAGGGAATCACATCCTGAGTGCATCCCTCACTGGCACAGATGATACACTGACTCTCTTTCATGCTTCGTCTTTCCCTCCTCCTGTCTTCTGCTACTCCAGATGTGATCACACATCTGACAGAGTTATCTGTAATTTGCCAACCAATAAAAAGCAAGTAAACACATACACCGACACACATTCAGGACGCTAGAATGGAAATCATTTCATCCAAACTGCACTGTTCATCCAATCACAGAGCAGGACAAGCCACCAGTGTTTTTTACACTTCACATTTAAAGCTCCAGTGTTCAGGGGAAAAAACCTTCACTTGCAGTGGCATGAAATTTCCTCACAGGCAGACATGCAGTTTCTAGCCAATTCTCTCTCTCTCTCTCCCCCTCTCTCTCTCCCCCTCTCTCTCCCCCTCTCTCTCTCCCCCTCTCTCTCCACACACACACACACACGTCCCACTTGACAAGTCTTTAACATGCCCTTGATGACTTCCCCTCACAACTCGGAAGTGAGTAACACGTTCATCACTTTAGCGGCCACTTGCTGAACAAGGAGAGGAAGAGACAACATCTCTTTAGTGATCTACACACACAAGTACTCTGAATGGTTTATAATAAAAAAAAAAAAATTAAAAAAAAAAAGGAAAAGGAAGTCATTTTTCACAAATTATAACAAACAGCAATTTGCAGAATGTAACTATTAAACTACTGAACCAGACGCCCTGGAAAGCTTTCTATCTAATGTGAGAACAAAAACAATCAGATTTACTTCAGTTTTGTCACATTCCAGAAAGACCAGAAAATTTCACTGGACATGAGATCAGAATCTAATCTAAAGCAGGGACGTAGCGTAAGGGAGTGCATTAGTGTCATGTTAATAAAGTTCAGTGTGCAGGGTTGCCAGGTTCAGTGTACTGCACATATATACTGCAAATGTGCACTACTGTTAACTCGTTACGACAAACAGGAAGGAAGCTACTGTAGAAACACCTTCAGACATTTGACCTTGCTGTGACCTTGACCCTAATCAACTGATCTGCTGGTTACGACGACAATTCCATATAAATTCTACAAACATTCAACCACTCGCTCTTGAGATATCATGCTGACGTGAATCTCGGACAGACGCACAGGCTGACACGCCAAAAACATAATGCCTATGGCATGAAAATCACAGACCCCCGAGCTTCGCTTCACATACCCCACTCCGAGAACGTCTGTTTTACTGAAAAGGAACCGTGTCAGACTGCAGTGATGTATGAGCAGTCCTGCTGCTGAAGCCTACGTCTATGCTAACTCGTTCCCTCGTCCCTCTGACGGTTCATCCAACAAACCTCGCTTGAGCTAACAGAGGAATTGATCGGCCCTTTAGATGGCGCTTGAGGATTCTGCCAAGAGGAAGTGATGAGAGAAAGTGGACGAGGACGTGTTAAGGACACTGAACTCCAAGACAGCAAGGAGAATTTGTTAATGTAAATTAAAAACGAGAGCTATTCAAGACGATGATTTGGTAATATTAATATTATCCATAGCAAGCATTTTACTGCATGTGTTTCACCTGGGAATTTATGAACTGCAACCTGACGGTCAAAGCTGAATAGACATGTAGGAACTCACTGGCAGACTTGAAGGACGGCCCTGCATGCTGTCCTCTGTACCACTCTTACTGGAGGCCATGGGCTGGTTCGAGGTAGGACCGGAAGCATGGGAACTGAATGAGTCTTGGGACAGCTCCTTAAAGGAAAGAAGAAAAAGAGAGGGAGATAAATACAAATGGATGGAGCAAACCTGCCATGAAACCTCATAAAATAGCAGATTATCATCATCGTCACTAGCTGCTGAGGAGATATTACAGCTGTAGTTTGTACACACTTGAGAAAAAAATGTCACTGGTAGTGAAAAGAGTCCCCTAGCTCCGCCTTTCACCTCAGCTCGGCAACCAATCCAAATCTAGGTCCCGGCCCTGTGTGTGTGTGGATATTTCAAGTTAATGTTTGTTTTATAAATTTATTATTATTTATTTAATTGTGCTATATAATTAAAGTAAAGTAAAGTAAAGTAAAGTGTGTGTGTGTGTGTGTGTGTGTGTGTGTGTCAGTTTCCCCATCATAAAACTCATGTAGGAAGAACTTCTCTGGAAGGCTCCGAGTGGTGACTTGATAGGCACAAGTAGTAAAACGCTCCTAGAAACTAAATAAATGCATTTCTCTCAGTGAACATAAAAACATACACAAGACAGCGAGTTTGTTTTAATATCAGTGTGTGAACATGACAATACTTTGTTTTAGTGAAAATTAAAAAAGGGGTAAACTTTCTCTTAACGGTTGCCCATGCTCCCAAACACTGCTAAGCGTGCCATTACTTTAATCTTTAGTGAAACTAGTGGAGGGAGTTACCCACGCACAAGCATCTGAGCAGCGTCTGGGGCTGAATCTCAAATGTCTTTCTCCACTATTCGTAAGTGCACTAGGTAAGGTGTTCAGCTCTATTATGTCCTACGCAGAGTGCAAGCCATGTGGAATTTGCCCTACATAGAAGACTTTACATGGAAATTAAGATCAAGCTATATCATATCTGTCCTGAGCATTATGGGTAAATTTATACATTTTAAATTTATTTCCAGATTCATATTTCTGTAAAGCTACTTTGTGTCAATGTACTCTGTTAAAAGTGCTACACAAATAAAACTGAACTGCACTGAACTGAAGTAAATATCATTAAATTGGTGCTTAATTTCAATTGCTGGCCTCCTAAATCCACCAGAAAAAAGGAATTAAAAAAAGAGAAACTTTTACAGACACTAATCTACCGTACATTCTGTGCCTGAAGAGAAACATTTCCAGCCAGTGACATTCTTTGATCAGTCGATGGTCTGCACTGGTTTTATCATCTGGGTTCGGCTCGCACGGTACCAAGCAGAAGACTAAATTCTGCTCGGGTACTTAAGTACAGCATGGCTGTTCTTGGAGTGCCAATGAAGAGGATTATGGGTAATTTACTGAGCCGCACCATCCGGGGGAAACTTGATGTTCCTGTGACTGACTGACAGAGAGGAGAGAAAAGAACTCCTTACCTGCTGTGGAGGTGGGAAGCGCTGGAAGGGTGTCTGCTGCTGCGGCTGTGTTGGTGGGGTTTGTGAATAGGGTGAGGGCTGGTGCCCCTGAGGAGGAGGACCATGACCCATGGGCTGCTGGGACTGCTGAGGAGGCCCTACGCTGGGCTGCTGCTGCATTGCACCTTGTTGCTGCTGCTGAGTAGGAGCAGGAGGAGCAGGCTGCCCGGAACCAGGCGGTGCTTGAGGGAATCCGGGCTGCTGCTGAGGGCCCTGAGCTGACTGAGGTGTACCCTGGGACTGAGAAAGAGCCTGGGATTGGGGAAAAGGTGCCTGGGCAGCCTGGGAATGCGGAGGCTGGGGGTATGAAGACTGGCCCTGGGGTTGCTGGGAGTAAGGAGGCCCACCCTGGGACAGAGAAGAACCTGATGGAGGTTGGGAGTATGGATGCTGGGAGCCGGGGCCACTGGAATGCTGCTGAGGGTATGAACCCTGCTGAAGGCCTCCGTGGGGAGTAAGAGGGTTCTGCTGACCGTAGTAGCCTCCTTGGCTTTGGCCATAAGTTCCTGGGCCTTGCTGTCCATAACCCATCTATAGTGATAAATAAAAAGAAGAAGAGGAACAGTACAGTACAGTACCACAGAACAAAAACAGCTTACACTCATGCAAATCTCTGAAATAAAAGTTTGGACTTAAAACAAAATCTTAGAATGAAATAGAATTCTTTGTAAAAAATTCCCTTTCCAACATTTTTACACCCTCATTCTAGTCACTGAAAACCAAAAAGGCAAGACAAGATTCGGATTTTGCATGAATAAGGCTTTTCTTTCCTCTTGTCCAAACAACCCATCAATGGTAGACATGGACTTTAGAAGTAGAACAACTTGAACAGTGTGTTCAAAGACAAATAAAAGGCTCAAAGGCCCTTCCAATCACTGCTGAGGCTCACTACAAACTTGAGGAAACTTTTATTAATTCCAAGCTTATGGAAAAAAGAGCTTGAATTTTTGGGCAGAAGACTTTAAGCAAATGCTTGGCCATGCGTTAACTAACTACGGCTTTGAGGGTATATGCACACTGAAAGCAAATTCCAATATTTTGCAGCCATTCATTTTCAAAAGGAAAAATATGGGATTGCTAGAGGCACAAAACTGCATGCAAAAATGTAGAGCTGGAATGCAAATTGAAAGCTGCATCTGCATGATGCTGACTAATCATGACTTGGGGCAATGTGCTGTTACCCCACTGCTAAAAACTGTCTGCGTAGGTAGTTCAATTATCATGTGTTCCTCCCAACAAAAAAAAAATAAAAAAATCATGCATCAAGTTATTCGTAGCAACACCTCAGTTCTCTGTAACGTACGTCCCCCATCTGCATAGATAAACTAAGGGCAAATATACACTTGTCTAGTGTTACCTAAGCCCCTTCATAGAACTTCACACCGTGATTTGAAGCTCAAGCACAATTGGGTCATGCAGCAAAACAAGGACCTGAAGCCCAATAGTGAGTCCACCTCTGAATGGCTCAAAAGAAACTAAATGAAGGTTCTGGGGTGGCCTAGACAATGTTCTGAACTCAACTGAGAACCTTAAATGAGCAGTTCATGCTCGAAAGCCCTCCAATGTGGCTGAATTCTAGCAATTCTGCAAAGGACAGTTTTGATCTCCATAGCGATGTGAAAGACTGCTCTCTGGTTATCAGGAGCATTTGGTTGCAGTTAAAGGTGGCACAACCAGTTATTAAGTTTAGGGGCAATAAATTTTTATTTTTTTTTCACATGGACAATATGGATGTTGCTTAACCTTGTTCCTTCAATAAATGAAATGATCGTTTAACAACTGTGCTTGTTTCCTCATGCTCTCCTCATGGTCTTATATTACATTTTGTATGAGGATCTGAAACCATTTAGTGTGACAAATATGCAAAAATAGAGGACATCAGAAGAGGGTGCATTTTCACAGCACTGTACACGCTAAAAGCGAAACTGACATACTCTACAAATCAATTTGTAATTAGAACTGTCCGCCATGCACCTTTGTCTTCGTATCCTAACAGGCTTTTACGCTCTGTATACATGGCAGTGTACAAGGCTGTAAAAACTTTGCATAACCTGACAAAAAAGAAATTTAGTATGGGTGTAACGAAACAAAAAAACCCTCTAATTCCATGATGATACGTTGGTGCCTCGATACATTTTCGACACAACAAAAATAAGCACTGCCTGAATAAGTGCCTTTTCAATTGATTATAATTAATAACTCATTAATAACACAGTGTTTGTGATCCATTCTGAGCAGCGTATAACGATTCAGCGCGCTGTAATGAAACACCACTCACTGGCTGTCGCATTATAACCTCCCAGGAAGCCGAAGTGCTCCCATACACCACACCTTAAAGACCTGAGGTATCTTCCAGCTCCTGTTTGCTGCTGAATGCCGTAGTATGCTAGTATACTGACTTACAAAAACAGTGCGGTATGTTTTTAATATCTGGGCACTCTATTTAAAATCTATTTTCTGGTCACTCCGTTGCCAGAATATACCCTGACTTCCTGTTTGGCAACTTGGCCGTCAAACGCATTTGGGCGTTATGGAGGAACCATCCCACAAATCAAACATCAGAGGAAAGAAGTTTCGTTTGGGTTGGTCTCATGATGGTGCTGAGGTTATGAACATGAATTACCAAGTGAAATACGTGGCCACACCTCCTGCAATGTGGAACAGGAGAACAACACTATGGGATGAAATCTGAGTGGGCAGAACCTAAACCTGAATTAGAAATGCTTCGAGAAACATGCAAATGTGATGAGGCCGAAAATTTTCAGTGTGAATCTCATGGATTCATTTATTAGTCATATTTTATGGCACTGCATGAAGCCATGAGGAGGCGCATCACAGAGGGGTTTTCTCAAATTGAAGCTGCTCGTGCTACCTTTTCTTGATCCGAAATCAAATTAATAACCAATGTTACTTCTTTAATTAACTGTCGATATAAATTATTTCCAGCACACTTCTTTTTCGTCAGCGAATCCAGTCATGCTTTAGCATACGAGCGTGGTCAAGCCAGCCGCAGAGGAAACCCGGGAGACCGGCTTCTTTTCCCCCTGATTCAGCTGCTGTTGCTGATATATTGCCTCATATTTGTGACAAGTTTGGTGTTAGAACATCCCACCTAACAAAGATTAGAAAAACAAGTTTTGCTCAGATTGGTCTCACGATGCTGTCTACCATATTTTGTGATGCCTGGACAAATTTTGTAGGAGATATTTAAAAAAATAATAATAAAAAAATTTTTTTTTAAAAAATGGTTTTGGCTAAAATTCAAAATGGCGGACTTCAAATCCCCGCGTCCACAATCTGAGATATTACTCACATGAAAACACAAGTTATGTCATGAGGCCAACAGTGTAGTGTAATGTAAAACGTTCCCGTACTTTAGAGGACTTTTCTTTCGTAACATGCTCCAGACTTCCATCAAATGTATTTTTAGTCTAAGTGAAGAGAGCATGGAGCATGGATTATAAATTCCAACTAAATGATAATGAAGGTTGCTGTTAGTCATTGCAGCCCTAAACACTCTTCTCCCTGAGAACACCATCCCCACAGTGAAGCATGATGGTGTTAGCATCATGTTGTGGGGATGCTTTTCATCAGCAGGGACTGGGAAATTGGTCAGGGTTGAGGGCAAGTTGAATGGAGTCAAAGGTAGGACAATCCAAGATAAAAATATGTTCCAATCTGCCAGGGACTTGACACTCAGGCAGAGGTTTGCCTTCCAACAGGACAACAACCCTAAGCACACTGCCAAAGCTACAGTGGAGTGGCTCAAAACCAACAACCTGCACGAGTTAGAATGGTTCAGTCAAACCCCAGACCATCTTTCAAAAACATCTTTCATGTTTCTGTCATGAGAAAAGTGGTGAATATTTACCAGAACTAGAGTATTTAGTAAATGTACATATGAATGGTTAAAAGCTGTTAATTTTTTTTTTTTTAAAACAATCTGCTTTACCATTTTCAATGAGATTTTATCTGAGCAGTATCAGAAAAATACAGAAAATGTTCACAATAAAGTCTCTCTGATAACTCACTATAATTTCCGACCTGACCGTTTCTGCCACAAAGCAAAAGACATCAAATAAATGTGTGTTTATTTGTGAGAAATCATCCACATATGGAGTATCTGCTGATTCGGCTGAAAAAGTGAAAGATCTACAGACACCACTCAGATTTTTTTTCTCTCTGCCCAAAGTTCAATCACACTCAACTTTCACCTCATTTCCTGCTGAACTTCCAAAGCACAACCAATGAGCTAACCCCCTGCAGACAGCTTGGGAAGCAGCACCTTACTCTGCTCAGAAGACACTAATACTCATTAACACAATTGTTTTTTGGCATGCAAAGGATAAAATGGCCCTCCACATCCCCCAAATCCACCAGGTCTGCAACTCTAACCCTATAAGCAGTTACTATAATCAGCATGAATTCTTTTACACTTTTGCAATGACCAAAAACTTCACATCCAGGACTTTCAGTCTTGTAAATGCTTATGGGATAAAACTGTGGAAAGCGGACACTGGCATACTGATATTCATTCCCCAGAACCCTACAGTGTGTTTGGCGTCACGTTATTGTTGCTTTACTTCCAGGATTTCCACTGATAGTGATAATTTCAGGGTAGACTAATTCCACTCATACTTTCAGCCAAACTGTTGCCCTGTTTCAGGCACGTGAGCCGTTTCTCACAGCCGCTACGTTCATGAACATCTGCAGGAAAGCAGTTGTGGAGGATTCAGTTACGTCTGAGACAAGTCCCAGGAAAAATATATACAGATCTGAAGTCAGCACAGACATTGCCAAATCTGCAGAAATTTACATGTGTTTAATCCACACTCCATCTCCGAACAGCAGCCAGAGTCTGAGGGCTTTAAAGAGTGCCAAAGCCTAGCGGTATTTCGGCGCTGGATGGATCGCTGAAACAAAGCTGTGGCACGTGAAAGGCTTAAAAACTGTCACTTTTGGTCAGGTAAGTAAACTGTATCAAGCTAGCCAACTTCTTTGATGATCAGGACAATGTGGAAGTATTTTAGACGAGTATTTTTATACGTCTATTGTCGCATACCACATCACAGCACACTGAAGGTATATTGATACCGCTCAGTAAATCCAGCAGGGTGACAGTGATGTCACCTGATCCTAATTCCTAAAATCAAATTAGTCAGCCATCTTGGATCAGAACTCACCTGCTGTCCATACTGCATGCCTCCCATAGCTCCAGGAGCACGTCCCTGCATGCCCATTGGGTATCTCTGTGGTCCTGGGGACCCATAGCCTTGCCCAGGGTAAGCAGGCCCTTGCTGGGCCCCTGGTGGAGGCCCCTGCTGCTGAGAGTAAGGGTTTCCTGCTCCATAATGCTGGCCCCTGATCTTCCCCACCTGGTCCATTGGGCTTGGGGTCTAACAAGACATAAAAAGGGAGAGAAAGAAATTCATCAATTCAGCTCCCACCTACATGCAGTCATACCGGCAGTGACTTCGCGTGACTGTGCGCAATCCTTTCTGTAGCTTCAAGCTTCAAATATTATACATCTTTCTGTAAATAAGATCTGACACGTCGAATGCATTATCCAAAGGTAGATTCAAGAAAGATGGATTCTTGACTAACAATTATAGTTGAACTGTATAATAAGATTCTCCACTTGATCAGGACTGTGGGAGTGTATCAGACAGAATGTTGACCGGCAGTCAATTTCTCCCAAAATTACCACATGCAACATGATTCTCCACGGCAGAACACACCAAAGCAGTATATTCAACTCTGAATATATCATATACACACAGGCACAGAACACACACGCTGAAAGCAGTCTGACACCAAGGTTTACACGACTGTCATTTTTAAAAGGATTACTCTCCTCATTCAGTCAGACTGCACCTCGATCGCTTTACTCTATTCCGACTGAGGTGTTTACATGAATATCTACTCCATCTGAAGGTTCAGTGAAGAGAGGAAAAAAGAGCCATGCTGGTCAACGAAAAAAAAAAGCACTTATAAACAGGAAATGAGCACTTCAAAATATTAAACAGTTTCTCATTCAATCAATAATTCATTAATTCAGTAACACAGGCATGACATGAGGCCAAAGGTTGACACACACCTAGGCGAAAGATATTCAGTCGCAGTTTTCCCCAATCAACACATTTCATATGTTACCATACATTTCTTTTGGCAAGTCAGTTAGAACGTCTACTCCCTTCACATCAGTGGACTTTTTAAATCGGTTTAGACACAGATTTATTTCAGCTTTAATGCATCACAATTCCAGTGGGTCAAAAGTTTAGATACATTAAGTTGACTTTCTCTTTAAACACTCTGGAAGATTGCAGAAGCTTCCGATTGGCCAGTCGTCCTAATTAAGAGTGCACTTGTGGCTGTATTTCAGGGCTTTAGAGCCAGTGCCTTTTTGCTCTTGATACCATGGAAAATTCAAGCAACTCAGCCAAGACCTCCGAAAAAAAACTGGACCTCCACATGTCCGGTTCCTCCTTAGGAGCATAATAACCTTGGGTACACACACGCTGCATCAGGAAGGAGACACAAATTAAACACTGGTCCAAAAGTTCCAACTGAACCCCACAACAACAACAACAACAACAACAACAACAACAAAGGAGCTGGTCAAGGAGTTGGAGGTATAAGGTACTGAAGTACATCCACCTTTAAGAGATTCCTCAATAATATCGAAAGTCAACCCAGGCCTAATGAGAGGCTTTTAAAATCAAACGCCAACCACAACCAGGAAATCCACCGCACCAAAACATTTCTAACCACATGTTTATATTACATGTTAAAAAAAAAAATAGGCAAATGTTAGTTATTTTCTGGATACAGACATCAGTACGTTCTAATAATCAGTAAAGAAAGAATGAGCTCACTGGCATCACCCCTTTTACAGTAGTTATATACGGCTACATTTATTCAGAGCGACTTAAAGAGGAGCTCCGTAGTGTCTATCAAACACACTTCCTCATGCTAGTTCAGCAGGTCATGGACTCGGTGTCATCCAGCTAAAGCCCGGATGAGGACGTTAGCACAGTATGAAAAGAAAACACACAAGACACGGATTTTATTAAAGAGATTGACGAAGTGTTAGATTCAGTGCACCCTTGAAGTACACAGACATTAGCATCCCATCAATACCAATACGTCTGGACAACGTTTCTGTCTCCAACGCTACATTTTTGACAAGTCGGCTGGAGGTGAGAGCAGACGAAAGAAAAGTCGCTGATCCAGAGACAGTGTGTGTGACTGGGAGGTGATCTGCATGAGACCACTGTGGACACGGCAAAGAAATTCATGCTCTCCATTTATTCCCACCTGGACCAGCCATCATCCTGCATCACATCACAGGAAAGATCACCACAACACCTCGCATATTAACCTTCATAATTAACACGTGATCTTCAGTGGCATCCAACTTTTTTTTTTTTTTTTTTTTTTTTTTTTACTGAAATGTTGGTCCGTTTTCACTTTGGTTAACTGTTTCCTACATTACCCACAATGCCATCTGCCTACATGCTGACAGCGGTGCCTTTGTTTCATCTCTACCTAAACAGAGCGATGCAGCGGCACTTTACTGATTTAGTCTGTCCAGCTCTCTCACCTCCTTATCTGTACACTCTTCACGCTAATACCTCCATCAACACCATCATGCTCGCCACCTCGTAAATCGCTAAGCAGCCAAGTCTCTGCCCTAACTCAGCTTGACTGCGACATAGCTGCACTGCATTCTGGGACTTTGAGCCAATGTGTGCAACATCGTCTCCACTACTTCATTACGACGACGCTGAACGCTGCTGGACATTGGAGAATGAGAAAAGAAGCTCCTGCTTTTTTTTTTTTTTTTTATGAGCCAAGACTGAAATCTGAGGCTGCTAAAAATTCTACATAATCAAATCTTCTCACAGGAATAATGAAAATACAGCACCGAAAAGCAAATTAGTACCAGAATCGTGGCGATATGGTTTCTCCCCCATTAATAGCCCCACGTCTCACAGCGCCCCCTCCCAAAGAAACAAAGAAATCGCTCCTTCGGTTCCTACACAGGAACTTGGGACTGCAGCAAGTGACGGCAAATCAACATGGCCGCTCACAGCATCAGCAGTAAACACAGCAGCACTTCTTCCCTTTAAATGAGTTATATTACTCACATTATATATATATATATATATATATGTATATATATATATAAATAAATATAAATAATATACATATACATACATACATACATACACACACACACACACACACACACACACATATATATATACACACACATACACTATATTACCAAAAGTATTCGGTCACCTGCCTTGACTCACATATGAACTTAAGTGCCATCCCATTCCTAACCCATAGGGTTCAATATGAACCTTTTGCAGCTATTACAGCTTCAACTCTTCTGGGAAGGCTGTCCACAAGGTTGAGGAGTGTGTTTATAGGAATTTTTGACCATTCTTCCAAAAGCGCATTGGTGAGGTCACACACTGATGTTGGTCGAGAAGGCCTGGCTCTCAGTCTCCGCTCTAATTCATCCCAAAGGTGTTCTATCGGGTTCAGGTCAGGACT
>CM041003.1:13685950-13708008 GCA_022985145.1 Pangasius djambal
TGAGGTTTCAGTGTGGGGGAAAGGCAGCGCATATTTATTGTGTGCATTTTGAATTTGTCTGAATTTTAAACAATCCTATTAATAATAATAAAGAAGAAGAAGAAGCAACAGATCAATCGATTATCAGAATAATTGTTAGTTGCAGTTCCACTCCAAACCATTACCGTTCCACATCATCTTCATACTGGACCTACTGTTTCTGTACACACAAGGTGCGGTATGATCAATTTCACCATCATATGCTCTTCCACCAACACGTCTGTTTTTCAGATGAGCTTTTGTTTGGGTTTATTTACTTCAGTTAAACAGAACCTTGATTTTCTCTAGCTTTCCGCTGAGGTTTCATTGATTTCTCACAAAACATGTGACAACACAAAGTTCAGCAGAGCTCGTGCCACATCTCACAACTGTGCTGTGTGCACGCTCATATATCCCAGATGTTCATCCAGCTGTTCAGAAGGAAGCTCAAGATTTAGAGGGAAGTGGAATAATACATCCCTGCAATAAGCAGTAAAGTGACAACCAACCGTCTGGACCGTCAGCACCACCCGACTCAGCAGTGTGCAACAGGCTTGTGCGATCGATTTTTCCCCCGATTGTGATTTTGTTTTAAAATAACACAAACGATTTCACAAGCACTTCCACCGTTTCAGGTTTAGGGAGAGCAGAGGAGCTGTGGCTGTGCGGCCTGTGGAGCAGGAGAGCGCCAGTCACAAAACCTAGCAGTGTATTTACACCTTCTAATGAACGTGTAAAGTGTAAAGTGTTAGATCTGACAGAGATTATTTAATCTTTACGGGTCAAAACAGTCGTCGTCCTTTGGGTGAGATGGGAGATGCAGCACGACGTGCAAGCAGAGTTACTCCCGAAGTAGATCAGTTTTGTATAACACCCTCAATTTTGTATAACGGTCAGGAGTGTGTTATTCCACTTATACTACAGAGATTTGCCAACAATCACAATGTTTATTAACAAACATCACATTGCACATTAGAACAGTTTATCTTTAGATTTAATGCTGTGGAACGTCCGAGAGACAAGCTAGTACCTGCTCTCACCTACGTTATAGCTGCGATAAACAGTCACACACACACACACACACACACACATATATATCAATGATTATACATTTTAATTTGTTAAACAACCCATTTTTAAATCTGTTTATTATTAGTCTTTTTGTGGAGCGTCTGCCGCACATGTCCCTGTGTAAGAGCTGTTACTATAGAAACGATAAAGTATTAGCACGAGCGCATTAATATTAATGTTCATGTAACAGCCAGAACTAGCGGCGCTGTTATACGAAAATAATGCACACCTTGTGACCAATCAGATTTGACCATGCTGTTATAATATTTTTATATCGCACAAGCCTAGTTTCAGTTGTTACTTAATGGAATACGCACAGCACAATGAGCTGAAGGTCTGAAGGTCTGTTCGTTTCCGTGTCCAGGACTTAATGTGAGCAATCCTTCAGCAGCTTTACTGCTGCAGACAAATCAAACGGTTTGTTGCAACCTAAACATGAAATCTGATGGCTAATGATCATCATAGTCAGCTCAAATAACTGCAGTCAGGAGATTTGGCAATAATCAAGAAAGGCTTTCCAATCAGAAGTGTTCAAACACCATGATGGCTCCCCAGCTGTGCTTTACTTTCCACTCGGATATTCAGTCAATTTTTATACGCAGATACTCAGTCCTCCAGTTTGGAGGAAATCAGTACGTTAATCTGCTTGTAAATGTCTTAAATGTAAATGTCAGAAGACAATCTGTTACCCTGACAGTATCCCAGCTTAAACGTAGCACACAGTGGAAATCAGTCTAACTACAGCATCTCCAGTGAACACTACAGTACCTACAGCAGCCACACAACACAACCTGCAGGTGGGTCTGATGATCAACTCAGCAGAGTAACGAGGTGAGTAAGGAGACGTGTACCGGGAACCGATAACGAAGACTGCAAGAACAATATCAGAATATATACGCAGTGTGAGACTGGCTACTAGGATTGCGGGAAATAGCTGCTTGTGTGATGAACTGAGATGTTTTCTTCATCTGATGCAAGAAACTTAAGAACTCATCATTAAAAACACAATTCATGACTGCTTCCTTCAGACATGTTTACATTCAAAATGAAGGAGGGAGAGATGTCGGAAAAGGCATGCATTAAAGAAATTCGAACCAAGAAAATCAAGCCAACAGCTTTTTTAAAAGCTGGCATTTGGGAGCACTTTGGATTTTATGAAGCCGACGGTGAAAAGAGCTTTGCAATTTGCAAGACCTGACAGGTCAAGATTAGATACGTCGGACGCCATCACCTGGAGGCAACGTTAGCAGGAAAAACTGTTGCGGCTAACCAGAGAACCCTTCCACTGGCACCCAAAAAAAAAAAAAAAAAAAAAAAAAAAAAAAAAAAAAAAAAAAAAAAAAAAAAAAAAAAAAAAAAAAAAAAAAAAAAAAAAAAAAAACATAATTAAATCTATCCCATGTGTAGAAAATAGTAATGGAGATGCATCAACAATCTTTTTACAATCCAACCGTAAGCCCCTGAATCGTAATCGAATTGAATCATGAGGCAAGCGAAGATTCTCAACCCTACTGCGAGAAAAATAAAGCTGCAAAATACTGCTGAATAAACCAAGAGCAATCAGGAACCCTCAGAGCGAGAAAGCACAGAAGAAGGAGGAATAAAACATGGAGGCATAGTGCGACATGGCTAAAGCTCCCCGACTCCAGGCTGCTAGCAAGAGACGTCCAATCAGCATGGCCGCTCACAGCATCAGCAGTGAACACAGCAGCTCTTCTTCTCTTTAAAGGAGTTATAGTGTAAATACACGCAGTAGCTTTAGATCATTAACATACAGACACGTTCCCCTGTTAAATCTGTAACACTGACTCTACACTTCACTGCTCTGAGGTAAATATACAGCGCATTAGCTGGCTAGCTCGCTGCTAATAGAAGACAGACATGGAGGCGTTTTGCGCTTTAGATTCTGAATGGACAAGCTCGCTGACCATGCATGAAACAAACCAGTTACATGTTTCTGATTGGTCAGAACAACGGCACGGCTCTGACAGATCAGACGGCAAGGTTTATGTTAATGCGTTCGTTCTAACACGTTACCGTTTCTATAGTAACGGCTCATTCACAGGGACCTGTATTTTATTAAGACTAATTATTAAGACAAATAATTAACAGTTTTAAAATAACGCGCTGGATTTTTTTTTTTAAAGATATAGGTGTATAAACCACTGATACGGTTTTCTGTGAGGAGATTTAACATTTAAGGAGGGAGTCTCCAGACTCAGCGCTTTGTGACAGTCAGTCTTCAGGAGTTTCTGTGCTTTATAGGTTCTCAGTAGAGAAACTTCAAGAGAGGAAAAAAAGAAGCAGGAGAGGGGGTGACTGTTTAGCCATTATAAAATCAGTGTTAACTTCCAAAAAACATTAAATATTACTAAAAGGTTAAAAGTATGATGCACCATTTGTTAATTAATAAATAAAAGGTAATTGTTGGCAAACTGCTGTAGTGCAGAGGACGACGACTCGGCTTCACGTCAGCACGCACCGCACCGTTGATTACTGTCCTACAACAGCATGCCCTGTTGTGTTTTATTACTTGGTTGTTGTATACAACTCCTGACACACGCCTCATCCAGGTTATTTTAATCAATGTCATTATATAATTTCTCTTGCCATATTGCTCAGAAGGTTTTTCTGTCCCAATGACCACAGGGCAGGAGTGCAAGCTGAAATCGCACAGGCCTCCGAACCACAGTACAGTTTAGATTATGGGAACAAAGTGACTCAATTTACTGATTTACAGTCAATTAAGTCTTTTAGGCAACAATTCTCACATCAAGCCTAGATATTTCATTTTCAGCATTTGTAAGTAACAGCTCTTAAATAAAGCAGAGAGCGAGCAGTGAGAGCGCAGAGAAGATAAACAGTCTGAGGCGGCTGAGACAGCGCTCTCAATTTCACCATGTTTATAGGCAACAGGACATTCACTCGAACCGTGTGTGCTGCGAGACTACAAATAGCCAGCAACTGCCTCATTTAACACATCAGTTCATGTTAGAGTTGCACTGGGAATTTGGATAACTCCTAATACACCACTGCTTATTAACTTTTTCACAAAGTTGTTAGCTAGCAACAGAACTCAAGGATTCAGTGATTGGCACAAATACGCCTCCGTAGTTTCTGCTTTCAATCATCTCAGTAAAGGATCGGTTTTTTTCCAGGACCACTGGCTGGGCTCGGGACAACTGACGATAGTATCACTACTTCCAACTATCGTGAACGCTATCAAGTCTGATGACTTAAATGTTTAGCCTACACTTCTGTATAATAATAATAAGTTTATTTTATATATCACCTTTCAGCACACTCAAGGTCGCTTTACAATATGGCAACATAACTGTATACTATATACTAACTGTATATAACTATATAACTGTCACTATATTACGTCATTACAGCGGGAAAAAATACAGGAAGTACAGGAAAATGAAGGAATTACAGGATTGCACACAATTTCACAAGCCTACTGTTGGAGTCTTCTCAATCATTAACCAATATTAGAAGAATATTTAGCTTCTTAAAATCTTTATTTGCACTGCTGACCATTGCACCATCTGACTGATGAAAAGCAGCTGCTACCTGGCGGTAAACTGCTAGTGCAATGTGCTGTTTATGTAAAGCCAAGTACACACTATACGACATTCAGAAGCTCAGAATCGCTGCCCCTTTCACACTACACAACTTTAATCATTTGCGATCAGTAGATCAGCGGACATGTATACTATACGTTCTTTCATCTGCTGAAGGAAGGCCTGATCCCCAAATCCTGCTTTCTCATGAAAATATACAAAAGAGCTGTCTATCGTGTGTCACTATTTTGTATAGGAAGAAGAAAAAAACAAGAGAAAATGTGGAGGAAATGGTGGTTGTGGAGACACAGGCAGCGAGGGTTGTCTGTTCAGCAAAGAGAACTGGAGAAACAGTGCAAAAAAGAAAAAAAAGCTATTTTTACACTGCGTACTGCTAGGAATCATGTCGTGTTTTTAATTTTGCTGTTCCTAACAAACATGACATGCCAAACAATCTCTTATAGAAGTGATATTATTGTGCTTACATTCCGCAAATTAATTCGACTTCCTCTCGTGATGCTGAACCTTTCACACTAAACGAGTCGCCTCTGACTCGGACACCGGGGCTAGTAGCGTGCACTAGGTTTAACTAATGAGCTGCTTGCCAGCTAATAGCCTTCAATAACAACCAATACCGATAACAGTACCAGTCTGGTACAGGTCCGATACTGAGCTCATTTACTCACACTTGCTCCGATACTAACATCCAATACAGCGTGATACTATGCCACGTAAGCCTATGTGACACGAAATGACAGATCTGGACTTACTTCATGATTAATGACGGCAATTAAAGCAAATCAGACTGCGAGCTGTACTCTGTGAAAATGGCAAGTAATCGGATAAAAACACCTTAAACGTAAATCTCAGCGTGAGGAGTTCGTCATTAGCAGTACACGACACAGGCGTGGGGGAGATGAACTCACCAAAAAATAAAGACTTAATTGCCCGTTTAGGACCTGCCATTTCACATAGGAGCGGCGCAAAATGCAAAAGTACGCCAAAAATAAAGTACATCATCTTTTTTTCCCTCTAATAAAAACAGCAGATGAGACAATCAGCACGTGAATCCAGAATGAGTGACAGCTGAGCTGGAAAACATACGCCGATGCCCACTCCTGCTTTCTCATTTCTCACACTCGCTTTTAGTTTATTATAAATGTTAAATAAAGTCTATCAATGTGTGTCTGACGCAATTATTAAATAAGTACACAATATCAGTTAACTATACTAGGGAGGCCACTGGAATATTTTGGTCTAAATTATTCAAAAACTCTTTTCTTTTTGTCCAAAAGTAGGCCTACAATAAAGTGTAAAATTTAACACTTCATAAACAGTGTTGATGAGAATTATAAAACTGCTTTGCTCTCCCATGAGGTCACAAACCATTCCGGTTTCAGGAGCAACGAGACGAGAGACTTGCAAAAGGATTATATAGAAATGTACTGTTATGTTTCTCTCCGTTCCCTGCGTTTACCTCCCTCCACCATAATGCTGTATTAGAAGCCTACAGCTTTGCTGTACTGAATTTTATTTAATAATAGGTAATCAATTGATGAGGGTTTTTTTTGGGCCTGGGGCTGAGGGACGGTACGAGTTCTCAAAAAACTGGATCGTGGGCTTATGGGGGAAAAAGTCTGAATACCTCTGGCCTCGAGACAGCCCTAGCCGAGTGAAAATAAACCACCATCAGTCCTTGACAATGAAAACAGCTGTACAGAAGAGCTTTCCCGAAGTGAAACAAACCTGCTCTTCTCCACTGCAACCCTACACAAGCCGAGGTAACCGAGTAGCTACGCTTACATTCATAAATGAAACTTGTGCAAAACAGAGGTTTTCCACTGGTGTGCATGTTTAAATGTAATGCATTTCACAGTCGTGTGACGCACCTCAGTGCTGTAACTATAGCGCATGCTTGCGAATCTCTCCGCCTGCCGCGCTACACACATCGGCCGAGGCACAATCCGTCTGACGGTTTTTACTAGCTGGATTACTCGGTGTGCGTGGATGACCGATGATCTTTTGAGAAACAGAGACACACGATTATGTGGAAACTCTGACGAGACCGAGCAAACTAAAGTGCTGTCATATAGCCACTGCACAGTTAAACATACAAAGAGAAAATAACACGAGGACACCGCAGCTGTAGCCTGCCAACGACTGAGTGACTTTCCATCGAGGACACACGCACGTGTACTTGTGATAAAACTTTATCAGGACAGGATATAGACTATGGAAACACAAATTTCCCCTCTTAGGAAATTCATACAGTCCTGTTTCCCTTACTTCATTAATAGCTAGCTTGCCATACGTTTGTTAGCGACCACTTTGTAGCCTAGTCAGTAAAGTTTGTGGGCCACCTAAACATGGGCCTGGACACCACGCTCGAGCTTAGCTAAGGAACTTGTCATTTATTCCACATGTTTAACAAAAAATTCCCTCGTACACTCTCAAAGCAGCCTGTCTGAGCATCGTTTCAATCTCATCACAGATCCAGAGATTTTTTACAGTCAATTTCCAACAGCCTGTTTAGCTATTCGCTGCAAACATCAGCCACATACTGCAGGTCTTCCTAAGACTGGACACCGTAAACCTATTAAACTTTATAAAACACTTCCTAAAAGATGCTACTATATATGAAAAGTGTTGGCCAGTCAAAGTGTGCGCAGAATCAGTGGAAACATGAGCCCTATTCGGACAGGATTAAATGTACACAGGGTCCTGGGGTCAGTTCTTATTGGACAGGAGCTCCTCTGGGATTTTATCCATCGGCCATGTCGGTGTACGTCTCCTTCCTCCTCTGAGAAAATTTCAGGCTGAATTAACTACTGTAACTCGGCGCTCGTTTAATCAGTTAAGTCCAGATACGTGTCGTTTTCTATGCACACGTCTCCTCGCGTTGGGGGAAAAAAGGTGCTTGACTGCTGCATTTTCAGGAGGAGAAAGAACATAAAATGATGAAGAAAAGCGAGATCCTGCAGGCGGATTAAAGGAGGCGTTATAACGACAGTTACAGGTTATAAAGCATTACTTTAGATTCACACACACACACACACACACACACACACAATACCATCAACTTTCTCCAACTTTTCTATAAATAATGACCAGTTGTATCAAAGCCACTTCCTGAAACATCTAATGTTAAATGCTGATACGTTCATACTGTAAGTGATGTAAATAGCCCTGTTTGTAGAAAGTTAGCGCACTGACAAGGCACATAAAAAAAAAGTATTAGAGAAGTCCTGTTAATAAACTAATCCCATCCGAACAGGGCTTTAGAGACTGTTTGCCGAATGTATAGAGAAATACCCAAACAAGATCTACTGCTGTATTATTTGTCAGAACATGTCATGCACACCCCTGATCCACATATAGACTTCATATATACCACTATGTATACTTTTATATAGGCCTATACTGCACAAATGTCACATTTTACACATAATTCATATGGAGCAGAACATCCATGGAGTAATCGGGTACATCCTGGACACACACACACACACACACACACACACACACACACACACACACAGCTGAAGTGCAGCAGCAGCGCGTCAGCAGGACTCTTTGCAGCATTGCATTACAGATCATTATACATGGCCAGGAGATGACAGGGAGCCAATCAGATTTCAGCTCGCGTGTCAACCCAAGACCAACTGTGTCCTGGCTTTGACAGAAGTATTTTACCTCCATAATTCAAATCCCAAAGCCATGCAGCCTGCTCCTGCTCAAATCACTGACCTGTTTAACAGGCGACCCGCACAAACCCCACAGCACTGCCCACATCAGCACATCCTGCTGACTGAAACCGACACACGGTCCACTCTTCCAGCTTCACAAGCAGGACATTTCACACACATTCAACACGAAACCGACACGAAGTGGCATGCACAAGCAGCAGCAGCAGCAGCCTGGCAGCGTGCACTCTGTCAACATCTGCAACGGGCCTGTGCACGAACCATCAAAACCACCGCACTTATCACACACCATCCGACAGCCAGGTACGACAGAGGCGCACAAAGCCCTGCTGTACAGTACCGCTGTTCATCTGCACGATTCACACCGCATCGCGCTTCCTACCGCAGTAAGAAACCAGGACAGAAGTGCGCAGCTCTTTTTTAGGTGCATTCCCATTCCCACACTTCTGCTCGAGGACAACACTTCACTTTCCACGAGTCAAGTCCATCATCATGCCAACTCTCAGCTTAATCCCTGCTACACCGCAATCAGAAGTGGAGACTACACTCGTTTAGCTCAGTTCAGGAAGAAAAGAAAAAAAAACACATCTCATACACACTGCTAGGGAGGAGAACAGAAAGGCAGCCATTTTAGAGAAGACGTAGAGAAACAATGGCAGGTTCGCAGCAGCAGTTTGTTCCTAACAGCTCTCCAGCTCTCAGCGAGCGCGTGCTCACGCACAAAGTTGGAGTGCAACAAAGTTTACCTGGTTCCTGTTGAGCGCGTGAGCGGTGTTCCCCGGGCTCATGGGGGGCGCGTGATGGCCTCTTTGTTGCCAGGGCGGATGTCCCCCTCCGTAGTGATTAGTGCTGCTCACGTCCCCTGCTCCTTTACCCGTCCCGTCCTGACTGTTACAGTCACTGTGCGGGTAGTTCTGGTAGCCTCTGCTGGCGGAGGGTGAGGTCAGGAGCTGGTTTAGAGTTGGGGTCGGGGTTGACGGAGGGTTGCTCATGTTATACCTCTGATTATTATACGAACCCGCCATAAGAGTTCCTCCTGGCTGCTGCTGCTGCTGCTGCTTGCCTGGCTGGCTCGCTGGGTTAGTGCGCGGGGAATTCATGCCATAACCTTGGCCCTGATACTGAGTCCGGTTTGGGAATGGCCCATAGTTGTTGTAGTGGTTGGGGAAGCCGTGATCGTGCGAGTTGGTGGGATAGGGCTCCATTACACTGCCCGGCAGCACCGGTGCCATGCCAGGGCTTTGTTGTCCGCCATGTTGATGAAAAGGGCCCCGGGTGTAGTGCTGGCTGCAGCCGTATGGTGGTGGAGGGAAAACGCCCGGGTGGTGATGAGCAATGCCCGGGTGACTGCTAGCGTCTAGATCGTTCTGGTTGTTATTATTACTGTTGTTCATCCGGGACGAATTGTCGTTGCCGTTTTTCATGTCAGGGTCCCCTCCTCCTCCTCCTCTTCTTCCTCCTCCCGGTGCATTAGCTACCTCCGCGCCGTCCTGCAGCTCTTTCTGTCCGGGAGAGCCGCCGTTGTCCTTGTTTTCCTGCTGCGTGTCTCCCGGTACCGAGTCCTCCTGCGCGTCTCTGTCCGCTTTCTTCAGTTCGGCGGCTGGGCTCGTGCTGAGCGCAGCGACCTGAGCGGCCATTATTCCCTCTCTCCCTCCCTCCCTCCCTCCCTCTCTCGCTCTATATCTCCCTCTCTTTTAAAAGGAGTCACTTCTCACAATCGAGCTCCGAACAGCACTGGATATAAATACAATTATTTTACCAGTGTACCTGTGTCCCGGATCATTCCTCCCCACCCTGCCTCCAGACCGGACCCGGCCTTCTTTCCAGTTTCTAAGTTAAAAAGTTTCGTGATTGATATAAATGAGGACCCCAGGAATGAATTGAACTGACACAAAATGTGTGCACAGTGCCTCTGTCACAGCAGCAGAGCAGGAGCGAGAATCCGATCTAACCAGCACGAGGCTCCGCGAGACACAGCCATTTTACCGAGGCGCAGAGTCACATGGAACAGCAGGCGTGGAGCTGAGCATGCGCGCGGATCCGGACTACAGAAGAAACATGGCAGAGAAACATTGTACTTCTATACTTTCACTTCAGCATGGGGGTTTTGGACAGATATGGAAAATATAGAAATGACCAAAAATACAAAAAAAAACAAAACCCTGTATTCTCTATTCTCCAGCCTAATGCATGAATCAATAAATTACTCTCATGGACATAGCAGTTATTATTTAATGCTGCAGCAGACTGTGTTATATTCTTCCTCACACACAGAGGAGGATAAAAGTGCATGCACTCTCTACATGTGCACACAGCAAACAGGAGTGGCAAAGCGAGAAGTTTCTCCTGTGCAGAGGAAAGCGTGAAATTGCAGCCTGCGCGCGCGCGGTTCCGCATGGAAAAGGAAGAATGATGGGGGGATGGACCGAGAGCAGGAAGTGAAAATGGAAAAAAAAAAAAAAAAAAAAGAAAAGAAAAGGAGAGTGAAATGCTGTGCAAAGAGGAGCCTGGAAAACATGAAGCCTGGAAAAGGACCTCAGTAATAATATATATGTATATACAAAAATCTGCACCAACGAATATACGCAGTGCTAAAACTGCACAAAATTTAATTTCAGGTGTGTTGGTTAGCTCGCGCTCCCCCACTCCTCCTTCTCTCTCTCTCTCTCTCTCTCTCTCTGTCTCTCAGCACAAGTTTGCTATAGCAGTGTGGGGGAGGGGAGTGAAGCTCACAGCTCACATACAGCCTTGTTCAATACACAGAATCAGTTAAAGGTGCAATAGTCGTTTTTTTTATTATTATTATTATTTGGTAGGATAAATCACCTGGAAAACAGTAGAACATGATAAAAATGTTTAAGCCATGGCCTCAGCACAAATACATGGCTGAGAAAACCCATTTAGAAAACTGTGTTATGAGCCATGGTGCTTGTTTGTAGAGACATGGGCCTCCTGTCAGTCTTTGTATAGACACACCCCCAACGCCCCTTCAATCCACCCCCATCTCAGTCTGTTTGGAAAGAAAAAATATGGCTGAACAGGGACACAGGCGTTTTACACTGGGGACGCTGGAATTGTAACCAGCGCACATGTGATGTGTGCCACGACGTCACACTCGAATGATAGTGAATTCGTTTTTCTTTTACTCAAGAAATATGGTATTCATAAAAATCTGTGAATCCTGAGAAACGTTCGTATCCTAGTCGCGCTCCAGAGTGTGTGTAAATTTACACATAATGAGACTCACTAATGTAAACCTCGACCTGAGCGACTTCTGATCATATGATCTGCACGGATTACTGCACTTTTCTCTCTGGAATATTCTGTGGAGTTTAAACTGTTTATGTTAATGACGCTTTTATCCAGAGCGACTGATAGAAGAGCTTCAGAGTCTCGATCAGAAACACGTCCTCACGCTGGTTCACTCGCTCAGGGACTCAGAGCTCCGCCCACAACATTTACTCAAAACCAGTCGCTTTATTTTATTGCCTTTAATTAAAGAATATAAAAAATAAAGAAAGCGGGCCGAAACAAACTTATCCATTAAGACAAAAAAAAATAATCAGTAAGCACCCAGCGCAGCCAGATAATTCTCCTGAGAGCAAAACACCATGCTGTACTATGAAAAACGTAATGACAAGAAATGCAGTAGAACTAGAATAAACGTAGTGATTTTCCAAGATGGGTGTATTTTATTACTGGTGAAGCTGGATGCAGATTTACCGACGTTGCTCCTGGGTGGGTATGTACATGCTATCTGTATAAAGCTTTGAATTTTTTGAGTGGCTGGTTTTATATAACAAATCAAATAAATATATTTTTATCACTTACAGAGCTGGCAATGGTAAGGCAATGTGCGCTGGATGAACCACCGTCATGGTAATTTAATGATAGCTAACTCCTGTACAGCTACTGATGCTAACACTGGAGCTTAAAATCTAATGAGTCCTCATTACAAAGAAAAACAGGACAGTGAAGGCACTCTTGACCATTCTCATAAATCAGTATGAGCCGAATTTCACGTGTTTATAGTGCACTCTTCCTGATGAGCTCCCTGTGTGGGTTTTGGGACACACACCATCTCTGGCAGTGGTATAATTTAAGACTGTTTATTTCGTCCCCCTACACCACTTCCCCATGTGTCTGATCATGATGCTTCGTCCACAGCCTATCAGTCTAGGGTCTCCTTGCTTGTCGCATTAACATGTTTGGAAGCGAGCCTAGGGACACTTGGCCCAAAATCAACTTTATGCACAATGGTGTCAGCAGTTTATGAGCTTTTTACCTGTTGCTGTAAAGTTATTCAGCTTTCCTGTAAGAAAGCATGGTGACCATGAGATGATGCTCAAAAGACACACAACAACACAAACTTACAGTAAGTAGAAAACCACTCCTTCTCTTCACTGACATTACAGCAGGTACTATTTAAAACACAAATGTCACACAGTGTTTCATAATGTTTAGCCAACATCTCAGTACCGTGGTGGCATTTTGGGCACTTTGTTGCAGCCATGGACACAATGACCTTTTGTGCTGCAGTCGGGCTTTTACATTTTTTTTCCAATAAGAATGTTTATTTTTGAAAAAGCATTACTAACCATGAAGGAGGACAATCACACAGTCATAAGACATAAAAGAAAACAATGATCCCTTTCCCATCCAGTGTGGGAGCTTAATGATATGGAAGGTGGCCATATGATACATACATGTATATTTTTCAATCTACCGGTCCTAAGGGTAAATCTATTAAGTGAAATATCTCTGTCTCTCTCTCTCTCTCTCTCTCTCTCTCACACACACACACACAAACACACACATACACACACACACACACCCGTCAATGATTATATGAAATCCTGGAGAGGAAGGGATACCATACTTGCCCAAAGTCCCTGTTATTTCCTGTAAGACTGGAGCATTGGAAGTGAAGGATTTTGAAAATATTATATTCGAGGTTAATTTTAGGTGGGTTGTCAGTTGTCAGCAAAATACATTTACAACCGATAACTAATCATTTTTGACAGGCTGGACTTGGTGAGTGGAATGTTGAAATTCTCATTTGAGTGTATTGCAATAGCAGAGATCTTTTTGATTGGGGCATTTCAGTAGATTTTAAATCTTGTCCCAAAAGTAAGCAATCAAGGGAAATCAAAAAGGAGACTAGTTCCTAGACCTTTTTGATTGATGCCTGAGGGTTTTTAGGGACCAAAAAGTTCAACAGCAACTGAAAATACTATTTTTTGGTCTATAACAAAACGTTAAGTTACACAAATGTAATGACTGAATAGTAATATACAGTATAACATAGTAAAGTGTCGTAACATGGTCAGACCAAAAAGTTAATTGATTACAGTAAAAAAATTTATTTTTTTTTTTTAAATCTCATGGGGACCAGTCTGGGATCTGAGCCATCCACCTGTCAAGACAATCCAGTAATCTGGAGTGGAATTTCGTAACAAGAATGGACTCAAGTTTTGTGCACTGGGAATGTACGTGTATTTGGGCCTGGCTTAAAAAGATATCACCTCCCACACTCACTTAGTACTTCATTCATGGCCAATAAGCAACATGCAACATGTCTAAGTCATCAAGCTCACAGGAATGACAGAGGACACACCCCTGTGAGAACTTCCATGCACATGTGCACCCTCACCACACAGCCGGGACTCTGCTGTCTGGAGTGTGATCAGGAAACTGCCACCTCAGTTCGTTCTCAGATGGATGTTCAGCACAGACGCCTGGCACACCAGCTCACACATACAGTACAAAGAGAAGTGGATACTGAAATTTATGATACTTATATAAACATGATGTCTCATTCCTCTTTCCTTAGATGTTTCTGGATCATTTTATTATGCAGTGAGTTGGGTATCATTATTTACCCAAAAGATTAGAACAGGGTCATTTTAGCATTGCAAGTACACATCTGACATTTACATTATAACTGACCCTTCCACTCTGGCACTGTGAAGGTACTGTCTTTTTATACTCCTCCACTGATCAGAACCTACATTTTTAAGACTAAACCTAAATAACTAAATAAATAAATATTTTTTGTTTATTTGGTATCGCACTGACCTCAACCCCACTGAACACCTTTGGGATGAACTGGAACACCGACTGCACCCCAGACCTCCTCGACATCCCAACATCAGCGCCTGACCTCAGTAATGCTCTTGTAGCTGAATGAACACAAATCCCCACAGCCACGCTCCAACATCTAGTGGAAAGCTTCCCAGAAGAGTGGAGCTCATTATAACAGCAAAGGGGAATAAATCTGGAATGGGATTTTGGTGTGGGTGTGATGGTCAGGTGTTCACATACTTATGGCCATATGGTGTACATTATATGGTACTAAGACAATTTTTGAGATCCCTTTCTGCCTGTTTTATGCACTTTCACCATTTAATCGTAATGAAAGGTCTCATTCCGCTCTGTCAAACAAGACTGTTTTATATACAAGAACATCTTGTCATCTGTTAGATTAGTCAATGACCACATCCACTCCAGACACTGTTTCCTTGGCAAAGTTCCTCAAGGAATGTGTTTAAACTGGCAGCAATGCCACAAAGCAACCAGAAGTAATTCATTTACACTGAGAGCAGTGATTTACAGGCAATGTAGAGTTTAACATGCCAAGTTTCTTTATGCGAATGATAAGCATGGTGAAGACCACCCGATGAACACAAGGACAGTGGGACTCAAGGATGAAGAAAGGACTTTGTTGGTGCTGTTTTTTTTTTTTTTTTTTCAATTTTATTTTTGCCAATTTAAATAATTAATGGTGCATGAGGCAAGATTAATCAATTTTTTTTCAAGATTAGGTCTGTAAAGCACCGTGTGCAGACCGCACCAGAGGTAATCAGTTCTCACTGACTTCTATAGCAACCATAGGTGAACTACTATTAAAATCTTGTGACAGTAGATTAATGCTAAAGCTGTGAAGAGCGTGCTGCAATGTGATTGGCTGATGGCTGCTATGTTTTCAAAGTAAGTCAACAGTAAAAATCCTTTTACTGTTTAAATCCAGATTAGCACAGATATGCAGCACAACAGATTTTAGCTTTATTGGATTTACAGCCTGAGAAACAGTTATTTGAATGTAATCTTGCCACTTGTTAAAGTCTGCAAGATGAACTGTGTTTTCTTATACAAACATCGCAGGAGTACATCATGACTCAAACACACATGTGCAGGACACACTTGCTGATTGGGATTGTGAAAAGAATTCGATGCAAGTTTTACATGGCTGTTCATTTAATAATCACACTAGGATAGCATTTTATGAGATAATTTAAAACTCGTTAAAACCCTGGTATGGTTAAAAATCTGAACACCCTGGGTCACTGGACTCATACACTGTTGGCCCTTCCTTTTCCTAGAATCATCCTATTTGACTTTCAGAGTGGATTACTGGTGTTAATTGATTCAGGTAAAAAAAAAAAAAGACCCTAAACCTCACTCTATGCATGCACATAATTTTGGATAGCCTCACATTAACAAATTTACACATGACCTTTGCACATGACCTCAGAATCTTGTCCTGTATATATGTTTTATGGTTCGCGCAAATCCATTCAAACGCTAATGAGTTAAAGCTGTTTGAGTAAATTATTCTCCGCCTCATTAGCCCTGACTGACAGGCAGCGGCCATATTGTTTATAAATGTCAACATGTTTTTGATAAGTATTGAAGGTCATACTCTGCTGAATAGTGTGACACCAAAGTGAGAAGATAGGATAAAAATCCTAGGACAAGTTCTTAAAAGTAGGTTTTGCATATTATGCAAATTAGCACAAAAAAAAACTAAGTGGGCAGAGTAAAATGGTTTTTATTATCTTTTTTGTTTGGGAGACCCCAAGGAATAAGTAGCAAAAAGAATTTTCTCTGTAGGACCTACAGTATTTGAGATATGAGCCGAAATGTAAAACGCTTTGCTATAGCGCCATTGTGCGTGGCTTTCAGAAACATAGCTCTTAGATTAGCATCTCCCCTCAGCAGCTGTTCATTTGTTGTGTTTGGCAATTAATAACCATTAGATTTCACTTATCCTGAGTGACTTATCATATAATCATGGTACAGCTGCAAGCATCGGAGCCCCGTATGCAGGCTGGTGATGTTACTGTCTTAGCGTCTAGCTTTGATTACTCAGTCATTCAAATACTTGAAAGCCAGGTTATAACACTAGAAACGTGAAATTTGGCTCATAATGATTTATGAATATGGTCAGAAGTGCCTCTGTTGCCTTGTTTTTCTTTATTACAAATGCGCAGCAATTTTTCAGCTGAACCTATTGCTGTTAGTGTTGTTTGAATAGCATTGTCAGTATTGTTAGCATAGCTACATGGGAATTAGCATATTACATACAGTGGATTCAGAAAGTTTTCAGATCCCTTTACTTGTTGCAAACTTTATTGTGTTGTGGATTTGATTTTGATGGATATAATTGTGATGATGCTGCCACCACCATGTTTCACCATAGGGATGGTATTAGCCAGGAGATGTTCAGTGCCAACTCTAGGAAGGTTCAAGGTTGTGCCAAGCTTCTTAAATTACAAAATTATTGAGGCCACTGTGGTCCTGGGAACACTCCAAGCCTTCGAAATTGTTTTGTATACTTGCCCTGAATCCACTGTATATTTCAAGGTGGTTCATCCAAAGCATTTCCTAACCTGGCTATCTAAGTGATCAAAAAAATATCTACTGTATTCGCTATGCAAGGCTGGCCATTCAAACAATTCAAAGTTCTATACAGAAACATTCCTGTTTACATTCCTGTCCAGGGGGAACACCGCTACTTCCATGCCCAGCTTCATCCCCTACTCCCATAGTAAATACTTCCATTCTTAAAAAACAATAAACATTTTAAAATTCTTCAGTTTTTGTGTGCCCAAATTCAATACTCCTTAAAACAGGTGTTTTGATTTGTTCCTTATCAGCCTTCTCAAACTGAGTGTCAGCAAAGATACAACTCCAGCTGCAGTACCATCATCAGCCTCTCCTCAGAATAAGGCATATGGTGTAGGGCCCCAACAACCCTACACCATATGCCTTAGTCTGAGGAGAGGTACACTACTGATCAGTTTCTCATTTCATTCATTCACTTGCCTTCAATAAACACATTATCTTCTTTTTGAGTAAGATTCGATTCGTGTAGCAAATCTTATTATCAGCATAATGAGATTTGGAAGGGAATGAGGAAAAGGGAGGCAGGCTTGGAGTTGTACTTTCTTTATTTTTCTTTCTTTTTTCATGTGCGCATTTTTTAGCACCATTGTCAACTGAATGCTTTATTTTGTACAAACACAAAACAGGTCAGCTCTCACTGTGTGGCTCTCGTCTCTCTCTGCCACATACTCTCACTTCTCCTTCTTTATCTCCTCCCTGCTGCTCACTGAAACAGAGAGGGAGGAAGAGACAAGAGAGGAGATCCGCCACAGCCATCTGCACCCCCGCCTGTGGACTACCTCAAACTTAAATGGCTGAAATGGCAGATACCAATGAGTGATCCATGCGTTGGCATCCTTCATGCAGTGAAGCCACTGGAGCGGCACGTGATCCAAACAGAGGGTGAAAGCCCTTCCCTACAGAAGGCCCTTCCCAACAGACAGTATTGGAGGATGAGGGCCACCCACTTGGCCAGGCACTCTTTCTTGATTGTGCTGTATTTGTTCTCCTGCACGGACAGCTTGCAGCTTGCAACCACTGATCATTCCTTCCCCTCCACTACCTGGGACAACACGGCCCCAGCCCAGTGTCCAAAGCATAAGTCTGTAAAATAATGGGGAAAGAGAAGTCAGGAGAATGTAAGAGTGGCCTGCCACAAAGTGCAGCTTTTACCTGAGTAAAGGCCCATTGGTATGGCTCCATCCCCTGGACTGGATGCCCCCTTTTCAGTGAGATCAGTCACATGGCTGGTGATGTCTACAAACCTATAATAATAGCCAGCCAGCCCCAGAAAGTGAAGTGAAGTGATGTGTAGCCAAGTGTGGTGACCCATACTCAGAATTTGTGCTCTGCATTTAACCCATCCAAGTGCACACACACAGTAGTGAACACACACCCGGAGCAGTGGGCAGCCTTTTTTTCTTCTTTTTTTTTGCACCCAGGGAGCAGTTGGGGGTTCAGTGCCTTGCTCAAGGGTCTCACCTCAGTCATGGTACTGAGGGTGGAGGAGAGCACTGGTCATTCACTCCCCCACCTACAATCCCTGCTGAACCTGAGACTCAAACCCGCGACCTTCGGGTTCACCTTCGGGTTACAAATCCGACTCTCTAACCATTAGGCCATGACTGCCCCCATCTATCTATTCTCCTTTTTAGGTCTAGGGTCTTATCAGTTTGGGGATGCATCTGACCATTGTCCAAGTGGAAGCCCAGCCCACAGTAGGGTTGGCTGCGTACAACCACCCCTTGGGGTGTCTCAGTGTGGTATTCTATGAGATTACTGCAACCGGATAGAGGTGTAAATACTGTGTGGGGACTGGGTGGATTGAGCCATATGTTTTAGATTCACCTCCAGTCCCAGCTCCTCCTTCTCAGGGACCACCATCACCAAAGCCACAGGAACCTCCTCTCTCCATGATTTGAAGACTTTGAAGTGGTATATTTACAGTGCCCTGCCTCTATCTGTCCATCTTACCTCATAGTCGACATCCCCGCCTCGCCATGTGACTTCAAAGGGAATAGTTTGTGAATAATTTAGAGCTCGACATGGGTAATAATACTAGCACTTGAACTCCCAGTGAAAACTCCCATAGCCAAACCCCCATTATATAGCCGGGATTGACGTTCTTGTGCCTGTAGCAAATTCTCCTGTGTTAACTGTCCCGTTGTTTAGAGTTTTGCTTTCAGGTCAAGAATGTAATTAATTTCACTTTTACTTGTGAAGGTCCTCCCTCTAGATTTTGTCTGACAATGTCTAGGATGCTGCAAAGCTTTCGCCCATACAGTAATTCAAATGGGGATGGTGAGAACCTAGTGGAGGCTTGCGGGACCTACTGCAAATAATATGGGTTCGAGTCACTTATGCCAACTCCATGCACCATTGTGCACAAACTCATATTTTTAAGAGTCTGATTAAATCTCTCGACCAAGCCATCTGTTTGCGGTTGGTAAATGCTGCCTGAATTGCTTAATCCCCAATAATTTATACAGTTTGCAAAGTGTCCATAACATAAACATGCTGCCTTGTTCAGTAGTGGTCATAATCCACTAAAACTAACACAAAACGATGCCCTCATGCACTCCATTCTAATGGCCCAACAAGGTCCATACCAGTTCTTTTGAAAGGGACCTCAGTCAATGGAAGGAGGTGCAGTGGTGCTTTTGGGGTGGCCGGAGGATCCACTAGCTGACAATCGCAGCATGCCGCACACCACCTGCATACATCACCACGAATGCCTGGCTATTATAATTTTCCTGAAAGCATTTCCCTGTAGCTGCTTGGGACCAACAACTGGGTCATCTCTTCTTTCATTTGAGTGTCCTGCGTCACTCGATATAATTTATCCTTAATAATAGAAAAATAGGGTTAGGAGAGCGCAACATTTGGCTGGACTCACTGACCATCAATTACTTTCACTTGGTTGAAGGCATGCCTAGGGGTTTCATCTTGTGACTGCTCCAAGGGGAATTTGCCCAAAGAGTGAGGGGATGGGGAATTTGTCAGAAGGGTGAGGGGGTGATGTCAACAGCCCAGGCAATGCCTCCCCATCCAATGCTCCTCATAGAGATAGTGAGAGAGAGAGTGAGAGATAGAGAAAGGAGAGACTGCCTGCCCCCAGATATGCTGCCAAATGCTCCTCAGCCAGTTGTAGCACCTTCTCCAACAATGCTGGCTGGTGACACTGGACTCATTCTGCCATCTTATCCAGCAGTGTGACAAGGAACTGATCCAGGATCACAAGGTCCACCACCTCTTTGGTGCTGCATCCCGCTGTTGATGGTGTTATTCTGAGGTGTGGCTGACCCGTTGCAGGATTGTTCTCTTCAGGTCCGGGTACTCCAGAAGGTGCATGACTGGTAGCTGTTGGGCTGCAAGCTGGGCTTCCCCCAACAGCAGGGGAAGTACTCGGACCATCCACTGGGCCTATGGCCAGCCCCACATTGCTGCCACATGCTTGAAGAGATTGATAAAGGCCATTTTTAGATAGGATGATGTGGGCCGTGGCTGCTGCTGGAGTAGCACCTGTCAAAGCAGCTGTCGATCCTCAGTCTGGGAAGGGCCTCAAAGTTGTTGCTCCATGTGCAGTTTGAGGATGGCACTCAGCACAGCAGTAACACTGACATGATAGTGTGTATTGGGTGTATCAGGCACAGCAGCATTGCTGGGACTTTTCAATATCATTGCTGGGTTGTGAACAATCCACCGAGGAAAAATATCTCAGCGTGATGACAAAAGGACCACTAATGAAGGGATAGTGGATGAGTAACACACATTGTGTATAAAAAAAATAAGCTATAGTCTCTAACTATACACCTACAGTGCCTAGATAAGTGATACAGAATTTAAAAATTCCACCAACCCTGCTGTGCCTGATCCACTTGTATGAGGACCACACACGTGCACACACACACACACACACACACACACACACACACACACACACACACACACACACACACACTACCTTATCAGTTTCACTGCTGTGCTGAGAATGTTGTTCAGAATATCTTGTCAGCAGTGGTCCTACGGTGGTCTCTTTTTATTGATGGACAAAACATTGGGGGATGAAGACTTGTGTTGTACTGTTTTAGAAATGTTTTTTAAGAATGTTTTAGAAACAGTTCATGTGCATTGGTAGTGGACACCACAGTTGAATCCTTGGGACAGACTGCTGTGTTGAACATTGCTCTGGGCTAATCAGGCAGTAACTCATTCTGGCACCCAACTATGAAACATGGAACCTGGCAAAGGACATGGTGCTCACTCCAAGATGTTGCTTGGTTTTTATGCTTGGCACAAAACTGAACTCATTGAAGTTGATTACCAGATGCCTGGTAGAGTCTTTGTTTTTTTTGAGTAGGTCACTGTATAGGACTAAAGGACAGGTCATCAGCACATCAAACCCATAAACAATTTGTCATGCATTTTATATTATGAAAGACAAAGATAATAAACAGGCAACATAAATGAGTCTGCAATACTCATAACCACAGTGTAATTTTGTATCATTTGTTCTTTGATTATACAATATATGCTTAGTCTATCTACTTTCAGTTTCTCCTTCAGAGGCATTTAGGGAAAAAGCGTGATAGAGTAAATAATGTTCATTTTCATTACAGTTGTCATGCTCCAGATGATATGTTTCACATGTATTAGTGAAGTTGGCTGAAAAATATCTGCCCAAATGGAGATCAGATCTAGGGTATCACTCCATGTAATCACCTGACAAGACCGTCACTGCTCAGCTGCATGAATCTACTCTATGAGTTACAAAGAAATCAGCCCTAGCCTCGCATATTCATATTATGTTGTGTATTTTTCATATGATTGTTGGAAGTGCTGTTGCACTTAATTCCACAAAAGTTTAAAATACACAATCTTATTCATATTCATAAGACATACAGTCAGGTCCATAAATATTGGGACATCGACACAATTCTAACATTTTTGGCTCTATACACCACCACAATGGATTTCAAATGAAACGAACAAGATGTGCTTTAACTGCAGACTGTCAGCTTTAATTTGAGGG
>CM041003.1:13726541-13749339 GCA_022985145.1 Pangasius djambal
AGCTTTACACAAACAAAAAAGTAAGATGAAGTGTGAGAGTGTGTCTGAAGAGCAAGCCGAGGCGACGGTGGCAAGGAAAAACTCCCTGAGATGGAGATAGGAAGAAACCTTGAGAGGAACCAGACTCAACAGAGAACCCATCCTCATATGGGTTAACAGGAGTGTGTGTGTGTGTGTGTGTGTGTGTAAATGTGTATTTAAATATGTTTGGAGACACCGGCATAAGTGTCAACTTTTGAACTTTTTGCTAGGCCAAGCTAAAATTGCAATTTATAATACTAGAAAACACAAAACTGAACAAAACTTGAGTTGTAATTTAGAGGCAGTGTTTTTCAATTCAGTGAAATCAAGAATTTTAATTGATTTTCGATATTTTAAAGCCATGAATGATCTTGTTTCTTTTGAGCTGATTTGATGTTATAAAGGTACTTTGTGGGAGGTTATTGAAGACAACCTGTTTTTTGCAACCTTTCTAAGATAATTGCTTTTTTACTTGTTAATAATGTGTTGATTGGCTGGACAATGTTTCAGAATTTGTAATAAAGGGTCTTTGAAATTCTCTCTCTCTCTCTCTCTCTCTCTCTCTCTCTCTCCTTTCATCCTCGCTGCCTCTCACTGAAACACAGAGCACTCGTTAGTCCACTTCCCCACAGGTGTGCACTCCTCCTTACCTCTCACCTTCTCCGGCTCCGCCCTCCATTCACTAACCGGCGCTCAAACACTTCCACAGTACTGTTTTTCTGTTGTGATTTTTACTTAATCTGTTACTGAATTATGAATTTGATAAATATACTGAAGATTTTCTGAACCCTGTTATTGTAGTTATTGCCGTAAGAAATCAATTATAGAATGTTACTCAGGCCAACATCAGTTTTACTGGGTTCATAAGATATAATGTGTTGATGATGAATTTGGAGACTATTTTTTTCAGGTCCTGTTATTAAAATTTTATTTATTGATGCCATGAATAGTACTAAACCAATGAAAATATCTGTCCCAAATTTCCAAATTAATCAAAAAGTTATTTTTTTCTGAATCCCAGTGATGCCACAGCCATTCGTGACTAAGAGTCCAAGACGGCAAAACTGGCCGTGCTCTCTGGGTGGGAGAGGCATACTCTCTCCCCTGTCAATCACTACACTAGCCAATCATGGGCGTCTCTGAGGTCATGTATGTGGAAGGGGTTAGATAGTGCTTTCCTCTAAGTGTGTTATGCTGCCCCTTTACTCAGCATGAGCAGCAGTTTGAAAAGATGTGGTTGGCTGGCTTCACATGTCTCGGAAGAAGTATATGATAGCATTGACCGTCCCAGATTGGTAGCTGCTATATGATATGGGAAAGCTGGCTAGTGGATGGGAATTGGCCAGGACTAAATTAGGGAGAAAATCAGGAAAAAAAAAAAAGAAAAGTGTTTTTTTTTTTTTGTTCAGTCAGTTGTGACAAAAATGTAGCACATGATTTTATTATAGAACGCTTACACAAAGTGGAAATTCAAACACTGTCCCAGTATTCACCCTATACAGAGTCTTAATTCAGCGAAAAGACTAAAAATACAAGTATTATTTTTGCTCTTTAGAGCAATCAGAAAACAAGGATCCCAAGAATCCCAATGCAAAAACAGCAAAGGAAAATTCTTAACCCCATCAATATTAAGTGTCAATATAGCTTCATTCTGAACTGTGTGGGTGTGTAATCAGGCGCCTGTGGGTTCATGCTGAAGAGCAAAATCAAAGCCTCGGAAACAACTGCTAACTGAGACACCCTGGCCAGCAGAGGGCAGACCTGCACCACTGGTCTCATTAGCTCTGTTTCACTTCCCAAGTCCAGCCCCAGACACCAGGCTGCAACTTAAATCCACATGCAATGGTGAAGAGTTATTAATTAATTAACATCTAGTTGTATGCCGGTTTTAAAAGACTGAATGGAAAGGTTGTTACATTTTCTTGATCTCTCTCTCCCACAAACAGCAATTCCTCAAATCAAATGCAGTTTTTAAGTAAATAATTAAAAATTAATGTTTTATGGCCAAATGTAGAACCAGATTCCTTCAGCAGAAGTTCAACAGGCGTTTTAATCCTCTCCATGTTTAAACGTATGTCACTGTAACCCATGTTATGTTGTGAATGTAAAATGATATAAAATGTTTTGAAGCACCAGCTAATTTTTCTCAGCCTTCGAACGAGCTTTAGCTACATAATTTCACACACAGGTTCATAGATCTTAAACCTTAAGCAGTTTACTTCAAGTGATATTTTATGCACAAAACTATGCAACCTATACATTTTTCATACTTATCAATAATGTTTTTAAATAATATTTATTATATAATAAAATATATATATATTTGTTCTATAATATGAAATAATATTTTGATAATTATATCGTTATCTATAAATGATACATCTTTTGTCTGGTCACTGGTGTGTAAAGTAAGTAAGTAAGGAATAACACACAATGGACCGTGCTGTTATACAAACATAATCTACATTGGGGTGGTGTGATATGGCCAGATGTGAAGCGGAGAAAAATCTCCCCAAGGTTATTAGTTTCAGCAGCATGGTCTGAAGTGTGTTCTGCTTATGCCAAAAAAGAAACCAGAAAGTGTAAACTCCTCTGTCCTGAACACTTTCCTGTGCTGGGAAACTTTACAAAACGCTGACACTCGGACACCTTCCATAAATTATTAAATTACATAAATTGGTTAAATAAACTCCTCCTAACAAAAACCTTCAACTCATCAATGCTTATATGTTCTTCTTTACTGAACAACAATTTTTCTTTATTCATTTATTATTTGTCTCAGATTGTGTGGGGTGTCCACCCTGCATGAACTGTTCAATGTGATATGAGTAACAGAAGAAAGCATATAAAGCACTTTTATAAAAGCTGATATGACTAAATCTTTAAAACACTGACCAACAAGCCATTTAAGCTTTATCTGTTTCAGGTGTACACATACAGTGGGGTCCAAAAGGCTGACAGCACTAGTGAAAACGCTTCTGTATTGCAATCTTTTCTAATCTAACACAGAAATGTTTATTATAAAATATATTATCAGCAAAGCCATGAATGAAAAGTAGAATCTTCTTGTCCATTTTGCTTTAATGACAGCATGCACTCGAGCTGGCATGGACTCCACAAGCTTGCGTAAAATCGAAATAAAATTAAATCCATCTGAGTGCCGTCTAAACATGTGCTTCAGTGGAAAGGAAGACTCAAGGAAAATCTGGCCTTTTGCACAAAGTCAATCCTGAATAATCTGAATATTCAAAATATTGAACATTTACTTTCTATGTTTAAATTTTTCTAAAATTCTAAAACTTTCTGTTTATTTCCAGATAAAAAATCCTACATTTTCAATGTGGTCTCAGACTTTTCAGGTCCAGGAAAGTCCTCATTTGTACAGATGTGTTTGACAGGCTTTATTCTGTTATTAACACTGGCTGTTTGAACAGAGAGCAGGAGGGATCAATGGAGATGTCACCAAACACTGAAAAGGACTTGGAAGCGCTGCATCTGAGATACAGGCTTGAATGCACCTCATGCCATCATTTACTCACACACCCTAGTTAAATAGGGTGCTGATCACAGTCGCTCACTTCTGATGATGCTCCCATGCAGAAAAAAATCAGCACAGAATGCTGACACAAAAATGCCTATAAGAAAAGTTATTAAATGGACTTCTGTGTTACAAATGTGGAAATATAAGTAGCAACATTTCAAAACTTCCAGTGAGATCGTGAACAATGGCAGCAAATGCAACTCACAATCGCTGCAGCATCTCCAGACGCACAAATAATTCAAACAAACATCCATACTTGAGCTTTCACTCATTTGCTCCAAAGTACTTGTGAGGCTTCGTGCTATTTGCAGGGATAAGGGTGAAGATTTTAAGATTTTAAGAGGCAGCACATACGTCTGTACCCAGCATTTTTAAATAATGTGAAAACCACTGGCTGTAACTAGCTACATTAGCTGTGAGCTTAGGAAGCCATCTTTAATTTTTCAACACCTCTGACAATCACCCGTTAAATCTTGTTAGCATAGCGGTGCTGCCTAGAGTTGTCGTCCCAGGCTAGCCAGCTAATGCTAACCAGGCAGGGGCAGACCAGCCACAATCTGTGCAGCTCATGAGGTATTTCTGCTCAAATGGCAGAAAGGTCTGCCCAATTTCTGATCGAAAATTCATGAAACAATGCAGCCCTCTCTCTCTCTCTCTCTCTCTCTCTCTCTCTCTCTCTCTCTCTCTATTGAGCTACATACGCTAATCCTGAGAAGCCAGTGAATTGCACTATTTGTCCATATAGTACACAATAACAGAAGGGAATGATGTATAATCGCACTATCAGGTGTCAACCAGATGAGGATGGGTTCCCTTTTGAATCTGGTTCCTCTCAAGGTTTCTTCCTCATGTCGTCTCAGGGAGTTTTTCCTCACCACCGTCACCTCTGGCTCACTCATTAGGGATAAATTCATAAATTTAAAATTTATATCCTGAATTTATATATTTTTGCAAAGCTGCTTTATGACTATGTCTACTGTTGAAAGCGCTATACAAATAAAATTGAATTGAATCGAATTGAGATTTCATTAGCAGCCACTGGAAATATATTATGCTATTAATATTATGTATTATGATGAGGGTCATGCAGAAATAATTCTGAATATTAGATGCTAAGATGTGAAATGTGCCTTCAATCTGTGTTTTACAGGGAAATGGAGTTAATATTAATAGGAGAGACTAACACATTTGCAAGTGCAAATTAAAGTGCAAACCAGAACTGTACAGTGGTTCGAATTCTGTATGAAACTATATGGATTTTAAATTATGACATATTTCTTCACGTTGTCAAGTGTACACTTAGCACCATTAGGAAAAGCAAACAGATCAGTATGATGGGAGGTGTTGAACTTAGCTCACAGGTCTACAGGAGTTAAGCCGTGCACAGACCTAGCCTCGCTGGCTCTCCCTTTAACAATGGACCAGACGCAAGATACATCCTACTGCTTTTGTACTCATCCACATGGGGCCAGGGGTAATAGGTAAGGCAGCTAAACTCACTCTGGGGGGCACACACACACACACACACACACACATGCATGATGATCGTTTGGAAGCTAGGGACGCAATATAAACAAACAGGAAGTTAGGAAAGATGAGCTGCCTTCACAGTTTATGCAGATTTAACAGTCTAACTGCATTTCAGGATCCACTATAGTCCTAGCTTATAGTGAACTGGCTTTAGCATGGTGGTCTGAAAAATTTAACACTTCAACATTTTTTATGACAGCCTGTAAAACTTCACGGTTGAAATTAGAATGAACTAATGTCATGGGTGTTTGGTGGAATGAAAGGATTCAGTTGTAACCAGAACAATTTTATTTTTACTCATGATAAGCTGTACACTACAGCCCTTTGCATTCTGTGTCCCAGCTACAATTTCTGTCACTAACACACTGATAGACAAATAGAGATCAGTATTCAACAACACCTTGCACATCCTGACAGGAAAAGGGTTAGGTGGACTCAGGGTGTGTTTGCCCACCTGGTTGGGTGGCAGGTATCCTAGTGTGAGGGTGAGGAAACACACTCGCTGTGGTGTGTTTGCATGCATGCATGCTGTGAGCTTGATGGAATTAGGAGGCTGTCAATTGTTTTCTCCGCATAGGCCCACAGCCTCCTGACCCTTCCACTCAGCCCTTCTCACGCTTTCAGTTCAAAGAGAGGCAGACGTTTAAGAGTGGGGTGGGGAGGGATCCCTCTCTTCCTGCTCTCCTCCACACGGTGTTAGACTGCTCATCCTTCTATGCCTAATTTCCTAATGACTGGCCGCAAGTGGCAAGTTCTGCTTACTCACAGCTACTCTCACGTACACAAATACAAGAGTTAAAGGATTAGTCTGGAAAGCTTGGTCTGTGTCACACATTGCTCGATGATAAATAAAGGTCAAAAACTCAGCATTAAATATTAAAGCATAGCTGTAACATATTAACTAGATTGTATTTTACTGAAATGTATTTCACTGAAAAGTCTTAGGAGTACATGCCATGTATGTTGTAAATAATATGTCATGTTTGTTCGTATGTCATTTCACATTCATGTACACTGGTCTTCTGAAAATGCTTCTAGTCATCTGACTCTCCAGGCAATGGTAAACTTTTGTGGACTGCTTCTGCTGCTTGGGAACATGTTATTCTATGGGAAGTTACTAGAAATGACAGGTAAATTGCATATGCACTTATAATTGCGTATATAAGTGTATGCAAAAGTTTGTGGCTAATAAAAATGCCAATTATGTTCTCTGAACTGTCATCAAGAAACAGCTAATCTGTGAATGCTGTAGAGCTAGTTGTAGACATTAAGTAGTTAGGAAAACTATTAAATCATTAGAAGGCTGTTAAAAGTACATAAACACACTGTAGGATTTGTAGATTAAAATGTCAGTCTTATCCCAGTAACTCAGTAAGCTCAAAATTGCACTGATGATATCTTAGTAAGCGAAAATATACTGAATATAGCCAGATATAATTTAGATATTTTAACTATTTTCACATTTTAAATTATCATGTTCTATTGGGAGATAATTTTGTTTATTTCAAGTATTTATTTGTAGAAATAAGCAAGATATTCTGGCAATAGTACAAGACAAGCTTGAAATAAAAATGTCTAGAACTAGGCTTAATAATCTCATGATGAGAAATATTAGATAAACTATCCATGTTCAAATTATTAAAGTTATTTATCCAAATTATACATGTCAACCTAGACACATTTAAATTTGGCAATGCGTCAACACCTATAAAGTTACATTTTGGGATTCTGCTATCAGACGAGAATGGAAAGAGTTCAGAGGAACATGTAAGGGGCCTGAAGATGAAGGAACATCAGAAGAAAAGGTGCAATTACTTCTCCTTTCTTATGGAAATGCTAATGAAGTAGGCGATAGGGCCGCAGACAATGGGGGCTACAGGCAGGTTGAGCGTCACCATGTAAACAGCTTCCTGCCAAGGAGCCATTTACCCCTCACTTTTACTGACTAACAAGCCATCTTCACGATGACTACAAAGAGCTAGGTTCCATCAAAGACCGCCACAAGCACCAGTGGAACTGCCAGGCCTGACCACTACACAGCTTTCCCAGGACTACCAGAAAATGATGTACCAGAGAGTCAGGGACACATATTTCTCATCTGTCTGGTTTTTTCTTCTTCTCCAGAATAGTTACAGTTCTTACAGGACTACAAATAACCCCAAATCATAGTGCTTATTCTCAATAAATGATCCAAATTGAAACAAAACCATCCACTTAGAGACAATGAGTGATTCCTAAACCATGTTATTCAACATATTCTCATGAGTCGTGAAAAATGGTTCTATTCTTGTTTTACATTGAAACCAACTTTTGGTCTAAGCTGCATTGACTTTTCCAGAATGTGAATTAAAGTAACTAAATGGTCAATTCCATCCAGGTAAACATATACATATCATGCCTTTTAGTGCAATTCTTCAACACACACCCACACACACTGAGAGAGAGAGAGAGAGAGAGAGAGAGAGAGAGACGAACTCAGAATCACACTTATATGTGATAAAACTCCTGTATAAATCAGACCATCTGAGTCATGCAGACACTCCATTCATTATCGAGTATATCATTTCCATCTGCTCACTTCAGCTGATCGGCCTGAATATATTGTCTCATTAGACACTGCAGTGTGAAGTGTATACTGTAGCTGAATTTTGTTACCACAACAAATGTCAGTCATGGGTTTTTTGGGAACGTAGTATACATAAATCATTGTAATGTGTTCGAATTTGTCTAATGTCTCGCACCATTAACATGTACCTGCATATCTGCTTGTGTAGGTTAGAAACAGAGCATTTAATAAAGTCCTCAGATGGAGGGTACTTCAACAGCAAATTCAGCAAACAAGGTCAAATTACAACAAAGTAGTAATGATTTTCAGACTATTTCAATACAGGTGTATTTTTGGTATTTCAGCTAGTGTCAGAGCTCCAGTGCTGTTCTCTGACCACCCTTAGCAGGTGTAATAACTAAACCAACCTGTAGATGGCACTAAATCAGACAGGGGGTGGAGGTGGGGTGGATGGACCTACGGCTGTGGTAAAAGATCCAGGAGTGGGCTGTATCTATTGTCCTTTAATGAGTGGCTTTGATCTGTGCTCAGAGTTTAGTGTTTGTACACCTGGACCACAGTAGTGCTGGTGGAAGCCTGGCTTTGGGTGACAGGAAAAAGAGAGGGTGCTGCTGGGTAATTGGGGTGGGGTGTGTGTGTGTGGTGGCTGTGATTGATGGAGATGAAGACTTATGAGTTAAATCCAGCTTCATGCAGGTAACAATCCCCAGTGAGCCACTGCTCCTGGCGTGGGAATGCAGTAAAGGAAGCCCTAGTTAGGGCCCTACCTCCTTTGTTTGTCCTGTTTTTATGGTCTATGGTGTTTATGGTCATGTAACTTCACTGGGATCATAACCCAATAGACCTTCAGTGTGATGCCCCTGATGAATTCAAGGCAGATGAGAATCACGTTTGGACTCCTATGTTAAACATCTCGAAGTGAGAGGAACGTTCTAGGATCAACCTCAAGGTCATTTTACATTTGGAGACCACAATAAAATGAGCAGTTGATGGGAGCAGCTGATGTTGATCTTTGTATCACATGTGCGTATATCACAAGCCAACCTGTGACAAGACCGCCAGAAGATATGCTTTTAGTGTGACATTGAATGCCGGTTCTGATACATCATTACAATTTTATTTCAAAGTGGTGAAACATTAGGCATAGTTCTTATACCTCTACGTCAATATTGTTCCCAGAGACACAGGGGAAACTCGCCTTACACTGTCTCACACACACACACACACACACTCACACTCCATCTGCAAATTTTTCGACTTAGATTTTCAGTCACCAATGTTTCAAATTTATTTGATCTGAAATTCTACATTTCATATGTGGTGCTATTTCTGAATCCACAATCTGAAAGCATGCCTGCGCTGATGGTGCAGCTGGTCACTACAAGCTCAGTGTTTAATTGTGTTTTCTCACACTCTGGTGACTGCTGACCTCAGCTGTACATATTTGCACCACAAAACATGAAGCCTACCGATAGGCACACAAACAGCTCACTAAGACAAAGTTCAGGCTCTGCTGCTAATAGTAAGAGGCTTGGATGGATTCATTAAACCAAATAAGGTGATCCAGCCATTACGCTGTCCCGTGCTATTAATGCAGAGTTTAACTGAATGTATTAAAAGTCTTGCAAGTTTTCTGTATAAAAAAATTCTATATTACTACTATATGACTATATAAGGCAGAAAGTCAAATACTATTTGTATTATTTCAAGCACTTTACAATGACACTTTATTATATAATAGATGATAATATTTATATTTTAAAATATGTTTCATAAAAATTTCACTAAATCTTTCACCTCTTTTAGAGCAGTCGAGAGCTCATGGCTCTCTTCTGTTAGCATTCCTCTCACTCTAAAGGATAAAGTTCATAGATCATAGAGTCCTGTTCTATTTCATTAGCATCCCAAAGGTCCAGGCACTATTGTTGAGGACAGAAGCAGAGATGGGAGGGAGCAGGGAACAATTACTGACCCTGCAAATTCTTTTTATCCTTTTCAAAGCCAGGGTGATTAGGAGAGGAAAGTTTAGATTTCCTGAACTTGAAGTGGAAATGCAGCAGTGACAGACGCATCTCAGGGCTCAATCCACATCTGGTTAAGAGCAATCTGAGCCTGTGTGTGTGTGTGTGTGTGTGTGTGTGTGTGTAGGGGGAAGTAAAGAACTGAGATACAAGCAAATTCATTAGGTCTGATATGACCATGCTCTTTTACCTGCCCTAAAGCAGCAACTTCCTTTTCTGTGAAAGTTAAAATATAATACCAGTGCAGTAGAAACTCAATTTTGGGAAACACAAATAGGCTAAGCTGTTCTAAACTGCAGTAAACAGGCAAATAAAGGGAAGCAATATATTAAAGAAAAGAAAAAGACACAAAACCAGTCAACTGGTTTAAAAATGGCTTTGGAAACAAAGGTAATTTTTTCCCCAGTTGAAAGAGTGAATGCTAAATCTACAGCATAACTGAAACCCAGGACACCTACAATTGTGAACAGAGTACAGGATATTGGCATTCATCTTTATTTCTGAGCTTTTGAGTAAAGATGCTTGCGCTTAGTGTATGTGTCCTCTTCCCAGGCCTGAGTCATCTTCCACTGTTTACTTATTTAGGCTGGTGAGGAGAGGATGGTGGAAAATATGCATCCTCCCTTATAACCGTTTCTTTGTGGAGCACCAGGCCTCTGTAATATTTCTCACTCTGGTGAGAGAGTGCTTGTGCCAGGGTGAAGCAGCATCTCTTAACCCCATAGACGCTGAAAGGGTACATAGTCTCTCTTTCTCACAAAGCATAGCTCATCATGGATAAGCAGGACAGCCAACATGGGGGGGACAACCATGATTTTAACAAAAGAAGAAGTGAAATTTTAACAATGTGTTTATCATATCCTTAACATTATATCACTGGCTATTGTGTATAGTAGTCTACCCATGGAGCTAAATATTTATTGTTCTTGTTTGTAGCAAAACTTTAAATGATCGCCAGTTGCAAATTTAACAACACTGATTATTATTAATGAAAGATCAGGCTGTTCTGGATAATAATGAATTACCTGTGAGTAGAGGCTGACTAAAACGCCATAAACCGTCCCATATCCAGTCTCTCAGGCCTCTATAAACTCAGCTATCAGCCTCTTCTGTATTACTTTATTGTTATTAGCTCTTTTTAATCATTTGTACTAACAGCAGGTAAAGTTCAGGAAGTAACACAGTTTATTTCTCTTGAGGTTTGAAACAAACAAGAGCTCTCTAAACTCAAAACACAAAAGATTGAATTGAATCCTTAGCATGGAAAAGTGCGAGGGAACTCTCTGCCTTTATGGCCTCTGAGAAGTGCAGTAGGAAGTCACGCAGTAAAGAAGTCACACTCCACAAAGCTGCTCGGAGACCTTTCCATTCAAGCCATGTCAACTGGCAAGACAGAGGCCGAGATAAAGGAATATAGAGACATAAATGAAGAATGATGTAATGTACCTTCTTGCACAGATATGAAATCAGCTCTGCACATTGTAGAGTGTAATTTATGGTTAACAGTCACATGAGTGTAGCATGCCCCGTACTGCTATCTACAATACTTTCTCCAAAAGTATGAAAAGTAGGAATAATGAATAGGAACAGCTAATGCTGAGAAACGCAGCTTCTGGACACACATTTCTGTAGATTATAACTTCAGTAGGGCATATAACAGACACATTAATGTGCTTACTATTGTGTGCATTATATTAAGTTGAGTTATAGCAGTAATAATACAGCTGCTGAAACAGTCAAAGCAAAATCAAAACAAATCAAATCTTCTGTAGGACTGAAAGCTATTATAGACTTAATAAATAAAACAGCTTAGCATATGATTTGCTGAGGACGAAGGCTACGGGGGCTAGCACTAATACGTGCTGCTCCTGTGTAATATGGCTCTGTACGTTTAGAGCAGGGCTCCTGTCAGCGGAAGAGCTGCAGCTGGGGGCTGGTTGAGGAGTTTCACTCCAGAGCAATCCACACTTCACCTCGTGCAGGAGCGCAGGGCCAAACACAGAGGATTTCACACGTGCGTATTTGGAACAACAAAAGATTAACATCACTTGCAAATAAACAACTGACAGATGAGGCTGCTTAGATGGTTTGTCTTCCTTTTTCTGTTTTTGAGAAAGATAAGCCTTTGAGTTGGCCTACAAATATCAAGAAAACTATATCAGTGTGAATTTTAAGGTGATTTGTTATACTGACATGGCTTGTTGAAATACAAAATGAAAGCTAAAAAAAACCTTTCAAAAATGAAAGTTAAAACTCTAATGAATTAAAAAATGACCCTGATGCTGGTACTGAAGTTCCTTTCAGCACATGAAGCCCTGCTTGACTCTACAGTACACAGCTGTAGAAGATTTATATTATATATATTATTGATATGTACACTATCCGCTGTCAGATCCCTGATGAGGATGGGGTCCCTCTCGTGTCTGGTTCCTCTCAAGGTTTCTTGCTCGTCTCACCTCATCTCAGGGAGCTTTTCCTCACCATTGTCCATTGTTAAAATCGCTACACACATACAACAGAACTGAACTGAAAACCAATCTTTACAGGTAGCCCTTTTGAATCTTTATTTTTGATAAAGAAGAATTCTATGATTTTATAACTCTATAAACAGCTGTGGACCTAGTCAGTAATACATACACACATGTTGTGTATAGACTGTTATTAGTAAAAATGAAGCATAGTACACAAAGTGCAGGTAAAGTGGCTGCAGGTAGAGCCACCAGTCTGAGCTGTGTAGTGTAATAATAATTATAATTCTTATTGTTCACTTTCTGTGTTTTAAAGGTGAAATCCAGCACTTCAGTAGTAACTAAGGGCTAACTCTCGCAGACATTTAGGCCATTGTTCGTGCGCTGCTATGTGGTCGAGGTCGAGGGTGCGGGAGTAGGGGGCGTGGCTTCAGTGTTTGGGCCCCGCCCCCAGAGCAGCATGGGGTCTTCAGTGGCCTTTTAAATGGCGCAGCACCGCGTAAATGAGGTAGCAGTTCGCTGTCAAAGCGCCGGGACTGAGCTCAGTGAGGTGCTGCAAATCACAGCCGGCCTTTTCTCTGTGTGGTTCTTGTTTGGTTTTTTTTTGTTTTGTTTTGTTTTTTCCCTAATAAGACTGGAAGTATGAGCTGTTCCACTCCCGATCCGAGGCTGGAGCATCTGCTGAGCGCGGTGGAGAGCGAGTTTCAGAAGGGCAGCGAGAAGGGAGACGCGTCGGAGCGGGACATTAAAGTGAGCCTGGAGGACGCAGAGCTGTGGAGCAAGTTTAAAGAGCTCACCAATGAAATGATTGTCACCAAGACTGGCAGGTACAGATCACCTCACATAATGCTCCATTCCTGCTCTGATTCAGAGCACAGAACAGCTGTCCTGAAGGTTAACTGTTAGCCTTAGCCTGGGACTGGCATTTATAATAATAATAATAATAATAATAATAATAATAATAATAATAATAAGGATTGCATGGTTAAAGACTGGTTAAAAGAGTTGCTTGGTGAAGGACAATACACCGATGCTAAAGTTAGCCTGTGCTCAGAGGCAGTGCGGGGCTTGTGGTGGCTCGTGAATGCGGTGAATTCACGCAGACTCAGGGTTCAGGGTTCAGTGTTTGTGTGGATTTGGTCTGGTTTCCAGGCGGATGTTCCCCGTGCTGAGGGCGAGTGTTAGCGGTCTGGACCCCAACGCCATGTACTCGGTGCTGCTGGACTTCGTGGCTGCAGATAATAACCGCTGGAAGTACGTGAACGGAGAGTGGGTTCCGGGCGGCAAGCCGGAGCCGCAGAGCCCCAGCTGCGTGTACATCCACCCCGACTCCCCCAACTTCGGAGCCCACTGGATGAAGGCACCTGTGTCCTTCAGCAAAGTCAAACTGTCCAACAAACTCAACGGAGGAGGACAGGTGAGGTCCACAAGCAGCTCTGTCCCCTGTCCTGACTCTCATTAGCTCTTTGTATGTCTTTGTAGAGCATAACTTTGTTAGAAGGTCCTCTGTTATATTTCCATATTCTTTTCATACATGAAGTTACATTTGTGTCTTTTCTCCTTTCTGTAGATTATGTTGAACTCCCTGCACAAGTATGAGCCGAGGATCCACATTGTGAAGGTGGGAGGCATCCAGAAAATGATCAGCAGCCAATCTTTCCCAGAGACTCAGTTCATCGCAGTTACTGCTTATCAAAATGAAGAGGTATGGAGGTCAAACTTCGCATTCCCAACTGAGAAAATGCTATAATGCTTTCATCATACCGGATTAAAAAATAGCCACTGTTTCCTCCTTCAGATTACAGCTCTGAAGATCAAGCACAACCCTTTTGCTAAGGCCTTCTTGGATGCTAAAGAGAGGTGGGTATAATAAAGAGAGGTGGGCTATAACTCATAGTTTAGATAACATAACACTAGTTTAGTCTAATAGCAGGTATAGTCTAGTGTGACGTTATATGATGACGTTATAGAATGAACTGAACAGTTCGTGTTTTTCTTCACGTTCTCAGGAGTGACCACCGGGAAGCCCAAGATCAAAGCAGTGACAATCAGCAGTCTGGCTACTCACAGAGTAAGTACTCTTATCAGTAGTACACCAAAAAGGTGTCCCAAAAATGCTCAGCAGAAGGATTCCTCATGACTTAACCTTCTTCCCCTACAGTTGGTGGCTGGTTTTTGCCCAGTAATGGCCCCATCTGCCCCAGCAATAGCCCTCCCCAGTTCAGTGGGTCCCCGGGTCACTCTTCCAGCTCTTACTGCGAGCGCTATTCCAGCCTGCGGAGCCACCGAGCATCTCCATACCCCAGCCATTACCCTCATCGCAGCACTAACAACAGTAAGACACTTCACTACCTGTTGAGTTCATTTCGTTCTTATATATATATATATATATGTTCCGACCCTGTAAAGTGAAATGTATGAGTTTCAGTACTAAATATCAAAGATAATAATTGTTAGGCTTTCCCAAAGGGGAAGGTTGTAAGTGGTTCCAAGTTTAGACGTGACTGTGCTTTCTTAGAATAAGGTGCTGATTATCTTATATGGTATTTTTAGACAATTACATGGACAGCTCATCAGGGAGTATTCCAACCCATGACAATTGGTCAACCTTGCAAATCCCTAATTCTAGTGGAATGGGAACCCTTGCTCATACCACTAACTCCACCTCCAACACAAGGTGAGTCAACACACACACACACACACACACACACACACACACACACACACACACACACACACACACACACACACACACACAATATACTACACTTAAAACTAAACTCTTAAACACTTAAAACTAAACAAACAAAAAACACCTTATCTACCTTTCAGTTTATTTTTATTGTCATTTGTTCATATAGACTTTTCTAGATTAATGGAGCAGTTTATTTAGTGATCGGCTCTTTTGACCTTTAACCTCTTGTGTGTTCACAGCCAGTACCCCAGCCTATGGTCTGTGGCTGGGACTGCCCTCACCCCATCCGGCTCAGCTTCGGGCTCCATTGCTGGGGGTCTAACCTCTCAGTTCCTGCGAGGCTCCTCCGTGTCTTACTCAGGTCTGACCTCCTCTCTACCCGTCTCTTCTCCATCGACCATGTATGATCCAAGCCTGACTGAGGCAGGAGTGGCTGATGCCCAGTTTGAGACGTCCATTGCTAGGCTTACAGCTTCCTGGGCACCTGTAGCACAGAGCTACTGAGAACTGACTGGAGCCCAAGAGACTTGCTCCTGCCGTTACAGAGATAGCGTAAGCACCCTGGATCTGAGGTTAAGATCCCTGGATGGTGATAAAATAAATAGATAGTTCTAATGCAGGTGAGTAGGAGAAGATCCAGCAGAAATTCCTTCAAGCAGTTTTAGGAAATTCCTTTATCATGTTAGAATGCCAAAATAAATACATGACTCATAGTCGTTGCTACTGATGATAGTAATAATTTTATAGAAATTATAGAAAACTTACTGTCAGCCATTTTGGGACCAACAATGGAGCTCCTGGAACTACATGATTAATAAGACCAAAGGTTATTGTTGACTGAATAAATGTAAATGTCTGTAAATAAATTTAAGTTAATGTCCATTCTTGTGGTTGGTCATATAGAATATAAATTTAAAATATTCAGAAACCTATGTGTGCTTGAAAGAAAGAAAGACATGTGTCTTGTATCCTTTCTGGTCATATGCAATGGGATGTCCTGTACCTTGCACACACAAGTGCCTTGTACATACCTATCTATTTGTACTTGTTTGCTGTAAGCTTTATTTATGTCTTTTTAATATTAAATTAATTTTTTTCTCCAAAATGTCTGGCTGTTCTTATTTCCGTATCCCTCACAACTCTGGTTAAAATGTACACACGTACAAATAAAAGCCATTAAAAGTACAGTGAAAGTATGTGACCCTTCCAGATTTCCTCTATTTTTGCATATTTGTCACACTTAGTTGTTTCAGATCTGAATTAAAGCAATTCTGCAGGAGAGTTTTTTCCCTCCAACGCGATGTGAAAGACTGATTATTGGAAACATTTGGTTGCAGTTGTTGCTGCTAAACATGGCAGAACTAGTTGGATGGATTCTAGTCCTAAAGAATAAATATGAATAAATAAAGTTACTTTAAATATGGAGATGCAGATTTTATATACAATTCAACCTGAAAAACAAACATGCTAATAATAATAAGCATAACAATAAACCTTGTAATAGACTCTAATAGTATGGAGAGTATAGACATTGGATGCTCTATTTCCAGTCTTCAGCTGTGCAGTTTGTGAGAGTCTGTGCTCATTATAGCCTCAGATTCTTGTTCTTGGCTGACAGGAGTGGAACCTGATGTGGTCTTCTGCTGTTGTAGCCCATCCACCTCAAGGTTTGATGTGTTGTCCTTTCTGAGATGTTTTTCTGCTCACCACAGTTGTAAAGAGTGATTATTTGAGCTTACTTTAGCTTTCCATTCAGCTCTAACCAGTCGGCCATTCTCCTCTGATCTCCTCTGATTTCAGTGGGCACAGACTAATCTGGCACCAACAACCATGTCACGGCAGGTACATGAATGAACAGGGCTGCACAGGTGTTCCTATTAAAGTGGCCAGTGAGTGCATAGTGTATTTAAATGTCGTATGCAACGTTTCTAGAGAAACAGGATGTTTCGGTCAGAAGTCCTTCTTTAACTGTGCATTCGAGGAGCTTCTGAGGCTATAGGAGATGACTTTATTAACTTAATTAATATAATTTAGTCATTCTCTTCTAAAAGTCTTGATCCTTTAAAGCTATACAATTTATGATGTAACGTTCTAATCATAATTGCCTCCAATTATGAAGCAATTATAAATATGCTTGCAAATATTCTCTCAGTTATGAAAATATATTTTGCCTGAGTTCGTGTTATATTCCTGCTGTTCTTTTATAATTTGTTAAATTATAGACATACGCTATGTCAGCATATACATCAGAATTTTCAGTATTTCTTTTTCTCATTCCTACTGTTATACTGTAATTTTCTATTTTTCTGGAAAGTTCTTGTTTGTTTGCTGATCTATTTTAATATATTTTATTATCGTGATGGCCTGTCTCTGTAAATTCAGAAATTCAGAAAAGGGCCATGGCTTTCTGTGTGCACAGTATTAACACTAAGACATTACAACTGTGCTAAGTGAAATGTAGGTTTTGTTAGTTATGAAGAAGTGGCATTGCAGGTAGTTCAGACATAGTACTGGGCTTGCAGCTCCGAGCCTTACACATGACAGGCTTTTTCTACCTATCACACAGTTTTGTTAGAATTTACAGCTCCGTGTCATTCTGGAAAAAAAAACATTAGATATTAATCTTCCAATTTTCTTGACCAAATAACATCAAAGATCAAAACTAAATGTGCAGAACAAGGCAGTCGTTTCATTTTCTAGATCTTCAGAATTTTAATTTGTTAATGCTGCTGATCCTTTTCTCTTTTACACACAATGTGCATGTAAGTAATATTAAAAAAATATCAGAGACATAAGACAGGCTTTTAAAAGAAAACTGCCATACTGCTGATCCTCTTCGTTGCAATGAAGTGCGTACTGAAATGTAGAGGGACAGCTTCTGTCTACTTGTATACTGCCTACAAATCTTGTAGACCATCAGTTTAATGCATTATATCAGTTTCTGTTTTGTAGCAGTGGGAGTGAGGGATGGTGCTGTCAGTGCTTCAGTCGATACAGCTCTGAGTCTGTGATTCAGGAGTCCACACAAGGGTGCAAATGAAGCCCACAGGGTTAAAGAGCCACTGGCAAACAGACCTGAAGGAACAACATGACAGACATCTGGGACGTGTGTGTGTGTGTGTGTGTGTGTGTGTGCTGAGCCTTTAAGCAAATTAAAGTTATTCTCTCTGAATATCTCTACATTTACTGTAGTCATAACATGTTTATAAACGAGCCTGTCATTTGCCTGGCCTTTCAACTTCATATGTCCACAGAGAAAAGGAGTAAAATATTTACAGTTAAATATATTCTAACTCAGTTCTCATGATTCAGATTCTTTCATGTCAAACTAATTTCTAAATGACATTCTATGACCTTCCTATATTCTCAAAAGTGTATTTTTTCATGCTTTATTATTTCTAAGTAATACGTTACTGATAAAATAAAATCTATTTTTTATTCCACCAAATGAGCAATTGTACCAGAATTCACAAATAGAGTTTTTGAAAAATGCGTCCACGTCCACCCTAAATAGTAACGCCAGTATAGTGCGCTGTGTACGATGTCTGCAACAGACACTGTGCCTCAAATTATGTACTTATATACAATTTTAGTGTAGTAACTAACTGATTTTCCTATTACAGTTGGTGTTTGAATTAAAAAAAAAACCCTGAGCCTGACTTACCAAACGGTTCAGCTTGTTAACAAATGTGAACCCATGACTATCTGCCCCATGGAGTGCATGCATCACTTCTCCCTCCACACAAAATTTGTAGTAGTAAAATTCATTAATTTATTTTCCTTCCACTTTTCCTGGTGGGGTTGTAGCAGCAGCTGGTGGAGAAGGTCGGTACAAACTTCTCTATCCTCCAGCTGTTCCTGAGGGATCTCCATATTTTGTCAAGCCAGCTGTTAGATAGAATCTGTCCAATGGGTCCTGGGCCTACCTCAGGGTCTCTGCCCAGTGGAAAGTACCTGATTCAGCTCTAGCGAGAACCAACCAGGGGGCAACCATGTAAGGTGCCCAAACCACCTCAACTGGCTCCTCTCAATTTGGAGGAGCACCATATCTGACCCTCTACTAGATTGCTGAGCTCCTCTCCTGATCACGGAGAGTAAGCCTTGCAACCCTATAGAGGACTGTAACACTGCCTCTGCTCACCCAATCCATTTGTTAATCTCATGCCCTCTTATTCCATCACTCATGAATAAGATCCCAAGGTACTTCTCCACCGCCACCAGGGTCAAGGTCTCTGCCCTAACCTGAAGAGAGCATCCAACTCTACCTGGACTTGGAGGTGATGATTTTCATCTCAGCTGCATCATATTCATCAGTGAAACACACGAGTGAATGTAGAAGGTCCACAGATGGTGCCAAGACATCATCTATAAATAATAGCACCTATGCTGGAGACTTCTGCCACATTGCCTGCGTATTGATATCCAGTTCATGAAATCCACAAACAGAAGTGGAGACAAGACACACCTTTAACAGATTCTGAAATCTACTTTAATGCTAATAACATGGACACAACTCTCAGAGGAGCATCCAGATCGCACAAAGCAGTGACCTAAATACTACGTACTGTTGCAGTACCTCCCACAACAAATTTCAAGGCGCATGCTCATAGGCCTTCGACAAATCAGCAAAACACATGTAGACTGGGGTAGAACATCTAGAACATTTCTGAGGTCACCTGACAGTCTTTTATCAGCGTCTAGCCAATATTAAATATCCAAAAAATACACAAAACTCCCATGCCTTAGCTTTCACTTCTGCAATCGTTTTTGTTGCAGCCCTTATGGCTTTCCTATACATCTCATTAAAATCAGGTGAGTCCTCCATCAGCATTACACGGAAGGCCTTCATCTTCAGATTCTCACACCCCTGGTTTCCACCAGCACATCCTAGGGTAACCGCCATGACATGCACCAACGGCCTTCTTTCTGGCCACAGCTTTTGCTGCTGTCTCTATGGTTGAGAACCTGCACATTCAGAGTCAATGTCCCTGACCTCATATCACCTTTCAGAGATGGGAGTTCCTGGTGTTCTGGTAACAAGTATAATAATGGGCAAAACTGTGTTCGAACAAAGTATGTTATTGACAATCCATGGCTTGCACAAAAGTTTAATTACATTTCACAACTAAGGTTCAGATCTGGGAGGCCGTTATGCCCAATCACACACCTCAGAGTGTCTCCATCATTCCCAGCATGGATACACAAGTTCCCCTGTAGCACTATGGAGTCAGTAGGAAGCACCCTCTCGAGCACTGTTCTATACTGCTGAATACTCCCAGCTGGTATTTGATGCATACCTACAAACCATAGTCTAAATATTCCCTCCTGAAGCTGAATGTTGTGTCTAGTTGCATGGGAAGAGACCCATGTACCAGAAATGGATTGATTAGTAAATCTTGCAAATATGGATTTGAAATGGCTGTTAATATGTGAACAATATGGTGTCAATAATGTGTGGTCTTTGGCTCAAATCACACACACACACACACACACACACACACACACACACACACACACACACAAAAAAACCCCAGCACGATTCAAACGGTGTTTTACTGATGAACAGTGAATAAAAACAATAGCTAATGACACTGCAAAACCCTATTTATCTGCTAGCTGAACACAGTGTTAGTAGCTATGACTAACTGTTAGCATCATGATAGGCATTGCTGTGAATAATGATTAACCATTTCACTACAACTTTAAATGAAACATTATAAAAACAATAAAAATTGGAAATTAATAACAGAAATAATTGCAGGGTACAGAAAAAAGGCAAAGTACCCGTAACAGTTAGTTAATTATGACTGACAAAAGGGAAGAGGCGGGGGTTCACAGGAAGTTTATGGGGGAAACAGGAGAAACAGGTTTCACAAGAAGATAGCATATGCAACAACTCAGGCTCACACTGACGTAACATTTTGTGTAATTATACAACTAACTGTAATTAAAAAAAGTACTCTGTTACACAAGGAATGATATAATTTTACAACAAAGACTAATTAACAAAAAAAGTTCATATGCACTCCTATCTCACCTCAAAGGTTACGTTCTCTAGCACACCTAACCTAGCTAGCTGGCTCTGAAGGCACACCACTCGCTCACCATACTCGCTCTGGATAAGGTCATGCTTTTCCTGCTTCAGCTCTCCAGTTTGAGCGAGTCTGTGACCACTGCAGTCCCAGGAGTGGAACCCGACGTGGTCTACCATGCCGCGGTCAGCCCCAGTCTGATGTCTGATGCGAACATTAATTGAAACACTAAAATCTCACGCACAACCATACATAGTTCTACATGCAGTGAAATGCTTTTTACAAGAGTCTGGTGACATAAAACAGAATTTACTTAAAAAATGAATTTACTTACATAGAAGTAGAAAAGAAAAAATATCAAAAAATGTAAATATAAAAGATATAAAAGATAGATAACAAAAAGTTTGGTCGTAGCAGTCGTGACGGCAGCTCGACCTCACCGGCGCCATCTTGGATCCCGACTCTGAGATACTCTTCGATAACTCTTGACCTGTGTCCATATGATTTTATTCATGAATTCTGTTGAACTGGCGATGTTTAATTATGCTGTAAAATGCTAAATCCAAACAGTAGGTCTATTCTGCAACTGCATCTTGTATAAATCGCCTACGATGGGTAGAGTTGTGGATATGATGGGAAAGCTACTCAGTCAGGATAAGGATAGTCCTGGGTTCACATTTGTCTGATGAATCATGTTGTTCTGTGTAGAAACGGTATTTGGTAGACAGTACACAAGTCTACTAATAAAGATTTTTGCGGTGGTAGAGAAGCGATTCCAGCTAGACAGTGACGACTGTTTGATCAGTTGATGATCTGCACCATTTTAGCTCCACTCATATGCCCCGGTTGATTTATTGAACCCCGTTGCCAAAAACAAGTCGTCAAGTCTGGTTCGGCCCATCACTGAAGAGCACTTTGTTTGCCGATCATTCGCGCTCCTCCCATGTCCGCACACACAAACCCACCTTGCCCTCTGATGTCTGTGTGCTTTCGTTAATGAAGAAATTCTCATACCTGGGTGAGACATTGCTCTCAGCTGAGGAAACCATGCCTTGTGTTCGCTCTGGGCCAGGCAGATACAACAGGCTGAAACTGGAATGACGAATTCCAACTGCATGTACTTATCAGCAACAAAATGATCTGTTTTTTTCCCTCCCAGAATGAAATATGCTTGAATAAATATAGAACAATGTTTGCTCTAGCAGTAGGAGAACTCCCAACATGCTAGGAATACAATTTCTGTTCTATAAGGTCCCAGGGGTTTGAGGTGTGGAGCTAACAGATAATTCTCAAAAGCCAAATCTGTGCCTACCACTCCGTGACTCCTAACTATGTGGAAATTGAAAAACAGGCTGAAAAAGTAGGAACTTTTGAGCCCAGTAATGGTAACGGTTAATAGCAAGGTAACAGTTAGTTAGCAGAAGCTAATATCAGTGACGGTCACCAGTAAGACTGTAAGTGACACTCTGGCTATTTCGACAGGATCCCCTACCTATGTGGTCAGATTACACCATCACACCTCAATCCAACAGCTCCCTCTTGTGAGCACAGAGCACAAAGCTGGTGTTATTATGCTCAGTGTCAGGACTGCTTGTGTTCCTTGGGATTATAAGGTTTTATCTGATAATTCTGTGATTTTTAAAATTGTGTATGCGAAAAAGTGTATGCGACTTTTCATCTCAATTAATAAATTACTTTTTAAACACTTTAAAGATATATTTTGGTGTAAAATATCACATATACACCATATGGCCAAAGGTTTGTGCACCCCTGACCTTTATACCCATATGTGCTTGTTGAACATCCTATTTACTTATGATTTATTCCCCTTTGCTGTTATAATGAGCTCCACTCTTCTGGGAAGCTTTCCACTAGATGTTGGAGCGTGGCTGTGGGGATTTGTGTTCATTCAGCTACAGGAGCA
>CM041003.1:13749439-13764121 GCA_022985145.1 Pangasius djambal
GTTCAGTGGGGTTGAGGTCAGGGCTCTGTGCAGGACACTCGAGTTCTTCCACTCCAACCTTCACACACCATGTCTTCATGGAGCTCGCTTTGTGCACAGGGGCATCGTCATGCTGGAGCAGGTTTGGGCCTCTGAGTTCCAGTGAAGGGAAACTGTAAAGCTACAGCACACAGAGACGTTCTGTACAACTGTGTGCTTCCAACCTTGTGGTAACAGTTTGGGGAAGAAGCACATATGAGTGTGATGGTTAGGTGTCCATGTACTTGTCACCTTGTAGTGTATAATGTGGCATCACAAAAGCATGTAACTCATTTAAACCAGAAAGTATCTTATTATATCCAAGGATCTGACATGCTTAGTGATATGCATGCTGAAAATGGCTTGGCTGTCTCCTCGTAATCAAAGACAAAAGATAACTTTTAAATTCAGAACTAAGATGAATACATGCCACTAACAGCAGGCTTGAGGCTAAAGCTGTAAGAAAACCTACAATAAACCTGTCAGCTGCTCTTCAGAAAAATAGTTTTATAGGATAATATTCTGATTGCGAAAGTGCATAATAGCAATCTAAGATCATTAAAAAGGTTAGTACATAAGAGGTTAGTAGCCTTTCATCCAAAAACAACACAAAAGAGAAATGGCTCAAAGATTTATAGAAGCAAGACCTTCTCCAGCCTTCAACACTGCTGAAGCTCTGAAACAGTCACCTCTCAGGTTACAAATTGAATAAATAATGCATTGATGTGGTATGACCTTCCGAAATGAGACACCAGCCAGATTTCAAGTCATGGAGTTTGAATTTATTTAAAAAAAGTGTAAACATGAATTAAATATTCGGAACACAGTGAAATATGCAACATGACTTTGAGGAGGACCTTTTTCACTGAGCAGTAAAGGAGCAACACGTGGATCAGTGGACAGAAATGTTGAACGCTCTGGATAAGAAGCTTGTAAATGCAGAATGCAGGGCTTCTCAGCTGAACTTGGCTTTGGAGAAATCCATTTCAGGATGCTGCTCCATGAACCTACCATCAGACCAAGACATCCATATTAATTAACCCATTATAATAAACAATTAGAGAGATGTAAAGCACAATTTTAAACAAAAGCAGTCTGGAACTAGTCTTGAATCCTTTTTACGTTTCAATTTTACATAAAATGTGCTTGATTTAGTCAAGCGTGATTACAGTACTGTCTAATGTCTACGTAATGTAATGTATATTATGTAAGAACATGTAAACATACCCCCAGCAAAGGAACAGCTTAGATTTAAGTTTCACCCAATATCACATTACAGAAAGCAAGTGGAAAGGACACGGCAAGCCATACATGCTTCTGTGATTCACATATTCATTCATCTTCAGTAACTGCTTCGTCCTGGGGATCCAGAGTCTTTCCCAGAAGCACTAAGGACGAGGTGGGAATACACCCTGGATGGGATTTAACATGCGTCCGGGGTGATCAGATCCCGCGGGGAGAGCTGAGACGCATAGCCGCTCACAGTCTTCCACTGAATTTCTTTTCAGGCACAAATGTCCCACGAATCCTGCCTCATGCACCTGTTCAGACTGTTTCATCGTGTGGTCAGCTTACAAACCTTACAAATGAATGAGAGATGAGAGGACGAGTGGAGCTAAGAAAAGCAGCTGCTTTCATCTCTGCTGTCGTCTTTATCCATTACCCTAGAGGCAGAGAGCTCTGCCCTTCATTTCCACACGGTCTCACAACGATTACATATTTCCCGGCTAGGGCAATGACGCAGTCATCAGTTGGTCCTTCGCTGCTCTCCAGGACGCACTGAGACCAATTTGCATTCACACTACAGATGCAATGTGCTCATATGCGTCCCAGACCTCTGAATGCGGTGCGAGTGATCGCCTCACAATCGTTTTCGAGACACACTGGACTGCGTTCACACCTGTACTTAGTGCTGACCACTTACAATCTGATCACCCAGGACACGTGTTAATGCCAGGTGTGAACATGGCCTGAGAATAAACACACAGGGACACAAAGAGAACATGTGAAACCTGAGCTCAGGATCAAGCTGAAGAGCCTGGAGCTGTGAGGTGGCAACGCTACCCGCTGTGCTGACCGGCGCAGGAAAGCAAAAAAACCTCCTTCTATCAAACATCACCATGAAATTTATTTGTAAATTTTTATATTTTATGCTACATTTTAGGCTTAATTAATCTTATATTCTGTCAAAAGTTTCAGTGCAGTGTTGGGCTATTTTCGTTCATCGCTAATAAATATAGCTAACCGATGTTAACGTTATGCGTGTCTAATGTTAGCTAAGGCACATTAATGAAGTCAAAGCATTTTCCATTTACCTTGACAGAAAGAGAGGACACCGCATCTTTCAAGCAGGAAATCGAGCCGAGACGAGAACGCCGGCCAAAATATTTATATGTATATATATTACTGGGGGAGGGGGCGGGGCTTCCATAGCTGGTCAGCATGTTAATCAATCCAAATTCACGTGTCATTTGGTTCATCGGCCATTTCTGGTGTATTGTTGTGTGATAACTCATGGTGTTAAAATCAAAAAGTTCATGCAAAAGGTCAAGTCTGCAGTCTTTATCTGCAGATTCTCTCTAACAAATACCATGCGAATTATCATATCACAAAAACATATAAACATGTTTCAAAAGGCATTTTATATTCATATCCTCCAGCACTGCACTTTTCTGAGACAGCTTATTTTTTTACGACATTATACGGCTAAAGTGGACAAGGTTAACCCTGCAAGTCATAAAACACGCTGCAGGGCTGACAAACTAATGATAACTTGTGTGCTGGGGTTTGTCTGTGATTTATTACACACAGCCCAATTAACTGCAAACCCCTGCACTGGGGCAGACACCACACAGTGAGTTTATAGCTGTTATTACTAAAGAATGACCCGTAACAGTGACTAGTAAGAGCAGGGGTTAGAGAGACACCTCCCTAGCTTGCCTCAATTTAATAAGAAGTCAAATACAGCAGAACTAGCGATGCACAGACTGTCGGAGTGTACATGCAGATATGTACAAGAAACAAAGTTCAACTATTCTGAAACGTGCTTTCTCCCCTAACCCAGAGCAGCTGCAGGTGCTGAATGACCCGAGGTAACACTCACAGGGAAGACAGATGAGGTTATTGTAGCCTGATCTTAAGTCGGCCAAGCCAGCAACCCTCACTGACTAAATATGGTTCCCAACTGTTCAGGTTGCGAGGTTTGTCCTGTCAGCAACCCCCAAGTGTTCTTCAGGTACCAAGGGTTTGTACTGAAACGTGCTCTTTCTGCCCTTGGGTCACACGCAGAGCCTGGAATCCCTGATGAATGTGGCTGGTTTGTAGCCTCTCTGACAGGAAGGCGCCAATGACGGGTGACAACACGATCTTGATTTGTACTGTGATAAAGTTTTCCTTTATAATATAATGATAAGGATAAGCAGATTTTCTTTGGACTAGTTTTTATTTGTAGCTGCCTGGAAGACAACTAGGATCAAAACGCTGCTGGCGTCCCAGTCCCAGAGGAGATGAAGCAACAGGCAGAGAGTTTAAACCACAGCTGCCAGTCCACTGCAGGGACTTCTGTCCGTCACTCGGTCTCAGTATGGACTCCGTAGCAGAAGAGACAGTAACATTGCTACTAGCAGGACAGCTAGACAACAGACGTCATCTCTGGCACAGGCATACAAGCTGTATTACTTTAAATGGTATTTTATATTGCAGTGTACCTTGTATTGTATGTTGTAATTGTTGCTGTTGCGAAATGTTGTACAAAGGAATAAGGCGTCACTGTCCCACGAGTAAGACGTAATGCGGCATGTATTTTGTGTGTGCCTTGCAGTGTACAGGTACGCAATAATAAACAGCAACCAGAAGAAAAAACAACTCTCCTTCTTATTGACGTTCAAGTGAGCGTAGAATGATATTTACTACGCGCATTGATTAGGAACAGTTTAGAAGATGATAAAAGACTATGGCTAAGTAACATCCTCCTCTACGGAAATTCATTTAACCTTAGTCTGTATTAATGCACGTAGCTAGCTTCCCATACGTTATCACATTAAATTAGCTGATATTTATTAGCTGAGTTAATTAGGGTTGACTGCTGAACACTGGAGGTTTTACTCACACGGTGGGAGAGCTAATGAATTACTACTCGCACACTCGCTTCTTTTGGTGATTTTCTGTCAAATTTTGCACTGACGCAATAATACAGAAGTCATAAAATTAACATCAAATATAACACAATTTGTACAAATGAATATGGTGCCTAAGGCTTCTGCACAGTTCTGCATATTATGTACCTTTGGTTTATTCAGCTTGCATTGTTTAAAAAGATTCTTTAAACATTGTGACAGTGTTGTGAAATAGTAAATTGTGAGATTGAATAGATTAAAAAAAAAAAAAAAGAAATTCATCATGGTAACATTTTTGGATGTTATTGCTGGAAATTAATGTCACATACTTCTTCAGGATGTCCTGCTTCTTCTGCTCCTCAGAGGTGGGCAGGCCCATGGACTTCTGCCTCTGGTCATACATCATCTTTTCCACCATGCTGCGCGTTTCACCATCCAGATCAGAAAGCTATTCGGAGAGAAGAGATGAAGGTGTGGCGGAATCAGATCTAATGTCATCCTCGTTTCAGGAAAACGAGGGCATGTCTGAATTAATGCTCGGAGCGCACAGCATGCTGCCTACCTTCGAGTTTTCTGGGCAGATTTTCTTGGTGTTGATTTCAGGGTCTGTGGTCACCAACTTGTTCCACCACTCCATTTTATTTATCTGCCAATGGTATAAAATTGATTAAATCCAAGTTTTTTAAGGGAGTGGATTCATATAATGACTGTGATGTGGCCAATAAAGAGACGTAAACTGCATTCGCACACACCCCCTCGTACCTTCTCCAGGTGCACGGTCACGATTTTCCCGTCTTCAATGAGCCAGGAGCTCTCCTCTACCTTCACCTCATTAAAAAGTGGTGCGTCAATCACAGGTGGGTGGCCCTTTAAGCCCACCTTCAGATGACGCCTTTGAAATTCCACCACCACGTCCTTCCCCTTCAGGCGGAACTTCACATCGAAAGGCACGATGAGCTGGTGGAAGGTGAAAACAATGAGGACATCTCTCAAAAGAGGTGCAGGACTATACTCGTGTGGTTTCTGAGAGGTAAGACTCAGCTGATGAAGAATATTTTAGTCTAATTTAGCAATCTGGTATTAATTTGCGGTGTGGTTTTCGCTGTGGACGACTACATTAACTCGAGAACATGAAATCACAACCACTCACAACATGAAATCACAGCACCGTAGTTAATATGTTCCATACATATAGCTATATAGCTAATAAATGCTAGCTGCTAAATCCAAACACGCGCACATGCTGACAAACGTAACAGTAACTTTCTCTGGCAAAAGTCAGAAAGCTCTTCAGGAGAACTGTTAACGTACCTTCTGCGATGTCATCACTGAGAACAGGTTTGGTTGTGAATGAAATCGCAATTCCAGGGTCGCTATAATTTATGCTATACTTTCAGGAAGGGCTTTTTTCCTTGTAACACTGACTAGCAGCTTGTTATTATGGAAGCAGCATCTAATAGCTGATTTTTTTAGTTTCTTGGATTTTTTTGAAACTTTTGAAAATATTGGCAATTATTCGCAGTAATGTTGCCAATTTTGCCACAAGTTTTAAAGATATGACTTCCCCATTACTTAAAGACGCTGTTGTGTGTAGATCAGGTGTGTAAAACAAACAGCTGGCCCAATAAAGGTTCTAATCCAGCCCAGGAAGTGTGCGCAGAATCTGCATTTTAAATCAAAAACATCTTGTGGACGTAATCAAATTGAAAGGTTTGAAACAAGTAGAACTCGCCGCCAACGGCATCATCAGGGACGCCTCCGCCGCCAACACGTCTGATAACACGTGTATACCTCAAATAACCTTAAAATGCACTTCAAACAGGAAGGAGCTACTGAAGAAAAATGCTTTCATACATTTGACCTTGCTGTGACCTTGACCCTGTTTGGATCAATAAAAAAAAAATCTATTCAGTTCATCTGCTGGTTAAAATCATAATTCCATATAAATTCCTTTAAAAAAACCACAATCTTTCATGAGATACTGCAAACAACCGAAAACACTATGCCTCCACCGTCAGCTAGTGAGGAGGAAGGAAAAAAGCGAGTCTGTTATTCCACTAGGGGGCAAAAGAGAGCAATAATGTCAGGTGCATGAGTTCAGCTACTGAAAAAAACGTGCTAATGATGTAATTCATCGTTAGGAAGCTAAAGATGAAACGAATTTAGAACAGAATTGAGGCTGCTCTGAGAAGTGGGTCCTACCAAGTATTACTATGGTGTTCCTAATAAAGAGGTTGGCGAGTGTGCGTGTGTATCACACACACTGTCCACTTTATTAGGAACACCGGTACGCCTGCGCATTCATGCCGCTATCTAATCAGCCAATCATGTGGCAGCAGCACAATGAATAAAATTCTGCAGATGCAGGTCAAGAGCTTCAGTTAATGTTCACATCAAACATCAGAATGAAGAAAACGTCTGACTTCTGTGACTTTCTGACTGTGACTCTGTGACTGATCTCTTATCAACGAGGTGTTTTCACCCCCACGACTGTCGGTCTCGTGATGTTTTTTGTTTTTCGCACCACTCTGTGTAAACGCTAGAGACTGCTGTGTGTGAAAATCCCAGGAGATCAGCAGTTTCTGAAAAACTCACACCAGCACATCTGGCACCTACATCCATGCTGCGGTTAAAGTCACAGAGAGTCACTTGTTCTTCATTCTGATGTTTAATGTGAACGTTAACTGAAGCTCTTGACCTGCATCTGCAGGATTTTATGCTCTGTGCTGCTGCCACATGATTGGCTGATTAAATAACTACATGAATGTGCAGGTGTTCCTAATAAAGTGGACAGTGATATCTGTTTATAATGTACCTTCCACATCACTGTGATATAGGAACACATTCAAGAGCAGCTGTTGATGTGTTATTGGTTATTGTGGCTGGTTACCTGAAATGAGTCTGACACCCCTGCGTTAGGCCAAACATACAGTGCTTTGCATAAGTATTCACACCCCTTGAACTTTTCCGCATTTTGTAGTGTCGTGACCTGGAACTGAGATGGACTTACCTGGGATTGTTTCAGGAATCTAAACGAAATCTCCCAAAATTATTTACAAATAAAACATGTGAAAATGCACTGTACAACACCAAACATGAATAACATAAACTTTTTATCACTTACAGTCTTTCAGCACACAGAGCAGGAAAATACTTACATCCACCTCAGACAGCGTCTGTGTCCACCTGTAGCTGGAGAGGTCTGCTCCATTTCCAGCATTAGGCTTCATCTTATCCTTATCCTTTTCATCCTCCTCTCCTTCCGAGTCAGACTGCAAGCAGTAAGTATTGTTATTATTGTTATTATTATTATTATTCATCACTACAACCAAAGTCTGTCCGCTTTACAGACTTTCACTTCTGCTAAAGTCTTTCCGCTCAGCAGACATTATTTTTTTCCCCAAACACAATTTCAAACCGCTGTTAAAACCTTACAAAAACTGAAAATAGATTGTGGTCCTTGGCAACAACAACCTTATTTATGACCGTTTCCATGGTAACAGTGAACATCATCCCAAAGAGTACACTGAATCCCTGTATGTATGTTTCTGTATGTTAAATGTAATAAAAAAAAAAGATGTTTTAATGCCACTTTAAATGTCATTTAAGATCGCGTTTGCAGTGATGATAAATCTATCAATAAAATGCACACTTTCAGGTTATTCTGAATAAATCGAATGTTCACTTGAAACATTCGTATAACTGAAGTGACACCTTTTCTAACAGTGACCACAGTGATGCCACGTGCCCTTTAATAAAACCGGCAGAGAAAAGAAGGGAGATACAGTGGCTTCACAAAGTATTCAGACCTCTTCACCTTCTGCACACTGTGCTATAGATTTAATTTAAAAGGGATTTAATTGACATTTTTGGCCATAAAGATACACATAACATTCCATAATGCCAAAGCAAAACAAGTTTTTAGGCATTTTTGCAAATTTATTAAAAATTAAAAACTGAGACTGTACTGACTTAAAGCGCAAGTCTGGCTTGTTTTCTATTCATTAATTTCCCCCTTTTATGAACCTGGTGTATTGATGTACATAAAAAACCATATACTCCTGATATTTTACTGATCCAGTCCAAAAATATGCTTTAAAATTGAAGTATTTTTGCTTGTATCAGATATTTACTAAAAACAGATTGACATTAATGCATTACACATCGTACTCACCCCTTTATCTGCTGCATCTGCTGCATCTGCTTTATCTGCTGCATCTGCTTTATCTGCTGCATCTGCAGTACTGCTTTCAGAGACTTTCTCTCTTTTCTCCTCGTCTTTCTTCTGCAGAGATTAATGAAGAACACAAAAAACACTTGAAGGTGTTCTCTGGGGCAAAATTTCATCAGTACAATCACCAATAACTATCAAAAACTGTGCTGTTTTGTCTAGATTACTTTCTTGGAGTCATGTTAATTAGGGGCCAAGCACTATTCCACTTCCTGTTCCACTTCCTGTTCCACTTCCACATGGGAGTCTGCGCAGCTGGAGAACACTGCTTACGCTGCTTTTTATGAAATTTGGGATAGTGATAGATTTTGGTGTACAGGGCAAATCTGGATATATGTTTAGAATAACTCCTCAGTACCACGCTGTAGAAACACGATTCCACTTTCCTCTGAGTTTTTGGGTCATGAAATCAAATTTCATTTGAAGCTCATGTAGATAATATCACTAGGATCGCTTTCTTTCATCTCAGAAATACTGCTAAGATAAAAAAAAATAAATAAATAAAAATGTCACTACACGATGAAGAAAAATTAGTTCATGCTTTTGTTACCTCTAGGTTGGATTATTGTAATGCCTTACTGTGTGGATGTTCCAGTAGGAGCATAAACAAGCTCCAGTTAGTCCAGAATGCAGCAGCAAGAATCCTTACTAGAAACAGAAGATATGACCACATCACCCCTATCTTATCCACACTGCATTGGCTCCCAATCAGATTTCGTATTGATTATAAAATACTACTATTGACCTATAAAGCACTAAATGGTCTCGCGCCACAGTACCTGAGGGAACTTCTGGTCTTTTATGATCCGCCACGCCTACTTAGATCAAAAGGTGCAGGCTATTTGTTGGTACCTCGAATAGTGCGGGCTACAGCTGGGGGTAGAGCTTTCTCTTACAAAGCCCCACAGTTATGGAACAGCCTTCCACTTAGTGTTCGGGGCTCAGACACAGTCTCAGTGTTTAGGTCTCGGCTGAAAACATATTTGTTTAGTCAAGCCTTTTGTGAATAGTGTTTCTTAGGTACAGGGGCAGGTCTGGAGGGTTCACAGGCATAGAGTGTTGTGGTGAACTGGGATGTTTGGATGCTGTTGCCCCCCCCCACTCTCACACGTTCACTCAGGTTTGTCGATGGTGGAGTGGCTGCTGCTTTATGTCCCAGGAGCCCTCATGTCTGTGTTAGCTTCTGGCTCTCCCTTTTAGTTATGCTGTCATAGCTAGTCTTGCCCCACATGGACAGCCTGAAGATCATCGGGATTGCTGGGGATGGTGCCGCTTGGGGGCCGTGGAGATGGCTTAGGAATCTCATATGGGAAGCTGTACTGTGGTGGCTTTGGGGCTGTGATTATTGCAAGCAGGTACTCAGGTGTCCATCGGTGGACAGTGGACAGGTTCAACAAACCAGACTTCATGTGAAAACTGTGATGAATTTACTGGTTACACATTTGCACTATTTGTCCATGTAGTACACAGTTATAGAAGGGATTTATTTATAATTCCTTAATTTATGATCAGGTGTCACCAGATGAGGATGGGTTCCTTTTGAGTCTGGTTCCTCTCAAGGTTTCTTCCTCATATCATCTCAGGGAGTTTTTCCTCACCACCATCACCTCTGGCTCACTCATTAGGGATAAATTCACATATTTACAATTTAATTTGATTTAAATTAATTTGAATCCATTTATTTCTGTAAAGCTGCTTTGTGACAATCTCCATTATTAAAAACTCTATACAAATAAAACTGAACTGAATCAAAGTATACCATGATGTTAATTTCCAGCATTTTGAAATTTTTTCAAAAACAGTTGAATGTGTGTGATTGTTCTTGATGTAACAAATTTGTGATCTCCAATACAGGAAATTGGCCATTTAGAGTTTTTTCAGCTTCTTCACCTACAAACTGTCACAAAAGCTGGATCACATCATCGTCAGACCAACATGAACAATTCTTGTATCTCAGGTTTTCTGATAAGAGTGACGGTTCATTCATGATGCGCAAACGAATTTGCCAGTGAAGAAGCAGGAAGTGAGGTCATTTCTTAGCAATGTTTTTATGTACTGACACCAAACTTGGCACGTGTTTAGCAAAATGATAATGATATTAACAAACAAGCTTTGAGTTCATTTGCAAACTGGGAGGGCTACTGAAAACAGGAAGTGAGGCAATATCTCAGCAACGCCTACAGCTCATAAACAACGTCTAAAAGGACTTTAGGAGCAATGCTTCCAGGGGTTTTATGTCATTTATTGAGTTCATAGCACAGCCTACAAACTTGTTAAGGTCACGCGTCCAATAATCATATGCTACTTACCCTAAAACCAGCATTTATAATAAAGGTCAAACCAATCAGTTGGTATTAAAATGAGGTTGTATGAACGTCCGTAAATCTGTCATCTTTTTGCTTCCTTTTGTTTTTGTTACATACACAAGGAGTGAGTGTTTAAATGGTGGAGGAATACCACGAGATCGTAAAACGTAAAACACGTATTTTTTGACTACAGCGATAAATTTCAAATCATAAAACCCCTATAGTTTCTCAATCAAAAGTAACCATAATCCTGGTCTTTACAAGCTGTCTGAAACAGGAAAGGTGTGTGTGTTTACCTGGTCTATCTCTGTCTGGAGATGCTCTGCCTCCTCGTCTGTGAGCTCTCTGATCCTGGGCTCGTTCTCAGCCTCCTTCCTCTTTCTCTCGTCCTCGGCCTTGAGCTTGGCGGCTCTTTCTGCTTTCTCCTTCTTCTCTTTCTCCTGTCTGGACTGTTTCTCTCTCTGGGCCTTGAGCGCCAGCTGGCTGTGATGAGCAAACGCCTCTTTCACCAGCTTGGTGGGAGCAATTAAAGGACACATACAGTCACACCTACACAACACCAAGCCATTTTTTAAAGTTAAAGCCTTTTCTGTCGTGCGTATGCAAGGCTTCCGCCATCATCTCACCTTTTCAGGAGCTCCAGGTTCACCTCCCGTAAAAAAGTCTGTTTTTCGTCGGAGAAAGCTAAAGAATGTGTTCACCAACTGTAAAGAGGGAACAACAGTGTGATGCCTGAGGACATGCAAAAAACACCACACTGTACAGCCGGCTACTGTCTGTGCACCGAGACATCAGGATGTCATTCAAGCATTCTGAGTAATGACAAACCCACAGTGATCAGCCATGAGTCAAATAATCTCTGCTTCAGTCGAGCTAAATAACAGCTGTGGCCTGTCAGGACCTCACCTGCACCAGGGGATGATCAGTAGTGATGAGCAGTGGTGAGTAGTGATCAGTAGTGATGAGTAGTGATCAGTAGTGATGAGTAGTGATCAGTAGTGATCAGGTGTGATGAGTAGTGATCAGTAATGATGAGTAGTGATCAGTAGTGATGAGTAATGGTGAGTAGTGATGAGTAGTGATGATTAAACTAGCTAGGAAAGTTAGCTAATGGACGATGGGAGGATTAGCTAATCTAAATACACATAAAACAGCTAATTATCATCCTAACTAAACGTAACTAAACACTGCTCCATATTCAAGCTGCTTGCTATTAGCGAGCTAGCATGGTTATCCAGATAAGTAAATATTTTACCTCTTGCACCCCGCCTTCATGCTGTTGTGCCATAACAAGCAGCATCCCGTCATACTTTTCATCATCACTACCCATGTTAGGGATTTACACTCAAATCTGCAGTAATGAATAAACACGTGTATGAAAATGTTCTCGCTGTGGATTTAGCTCTGTTCACTTCCTAGCTACAAGACAGGACCGCCCCCCGGAAACACGAAAACCAATAACATTGACTCAGAGTTAAATGACAGGACACAGAGCCAATCAGTTTTTCAAACGTCACTGCGGCGGTGCGTTTTAATGAAGCGCTCACTTTGCTGGGGGGGAAGGGGGAGGGGCCGAATTCTCTAGAAATGAGAGGAGTGTGTGAGGGACTGGGGCGGAATTACACTCCAAATATAAACAGTGTATAAGTGTAGTCTTAGGACTTAGATGAAGATCTGATCACATTTAAGGCCAAATGTATGCAGAACTACAGAAAATTGTAAAAGGTTCACAAACTTTCTAGCAGCACTGTGTGTGTGTGTGTGTGTGTGTGTGTGTGATATATATAGTGCCTGAATACTTCTTTTCCCTTGCTTCACTGGCACTTACTGCACTTTGAAAATCATATTTTAAAAGCAACAGATTCCAAATGTGAACGCCAAACTTGAAATCAACTCTAGACCTTTAATCTATGAAATAATGAGTGAAATAATGAGGGAATAACACACACCTGGCCATGGAACAGCTGAGCAGCCAAATGTCCAATTACTTTTGGTTTCAGTGCTTTACTTCAATCAATCAATCAATTTATTTGTATAGCGCTTTTAACAATGGACACTGTCACAAAGCAGCTTTACAGAAATAAAAAAAATTTTGGATTCAAAAAAATATATTGTAAAAATGTGAATTTATCACTAATGAGCGAGCCAGAGGGAAAAACTCCCTGAGATGATATGAGGAAGAAACCTTGAGAGGAACCAGGCTCAAAAGGGAACCCATCCTCATCTGGGTGCAACGGATAGTGCAATTATAAATAAATCCCTTCTATTATTGTGCGCTATAAGGACAAATAGTGCAATTGTGCAAACAGTAAATCCATCACAGTTTTCACAAGAAGTCCGGTTGGTTAAAATCTATCCACCGTCCACTGATGGAGTCCTGAGTATGAAGGTGCTTGTTGCAACTGCAGCCACAAAGCCACCACAGCAATCGCAGTCCCAAGCCATTACAGTACAGTTCCCCATATGTGATCCCCAAACCATCTCCCCCAGGTGGCACCATCCCCAGCAAACCAAACGGTTCTTCAGGCCGTCCATATGGGGCCCCAGCAGCAGCGAGCGAACTCATCCGATGAGAACTCCAACCAGAAGTAGGGCATCAGGATGGGTCAAGCAGCGAGGAGGAGCAGAAGGGGTCAGGATCACTGGCATCTCAGAAGTAGCAAGTGCAGCTCGACAGAGAGTGACGGAGAGAGAGACAGAAAGATGGAGAGAGAGGGAGAGATTGTTAGGTAAGTTTTTGTCCTTTAATGGTTAAGCACAATGTACTTTGCAGAGTGCAAGCAGGGACTCCAGCAAGACTCGCTATGACAGCATAACTAAAAGGGAGAGCCAGAAGCTAACACAGACATGAGGGCTCCTGGGACATAAAGCAGCAGCCACTCCACCGTCGACAAACCTGAGTGAACGTGTGAGAGTGGGGGGGGCGACAGCATCCAAACATCCCAGTTCACCACAACACTCTATGCCTGAGAACCCTCCAGACCTGCCCCTGTACCTGAGAAAAAACTATTCACAAAAGGCTTGACTAAACAAATATGTTTTCAGCCGAGACTTAAACACTGAGACTGTGTCTGAGCCCCGAACACTAAGTGGAAGGCTGTTCCATAACTGTGGGGCTTTGTAAGAGAAAGCTCTACCCCCAGCTGTAGCACGCACTATTCGAGGTACCAACAAATAGCCTGCACCTTTTGATCTAAGAAGGCGTGGCGGATCATAAAAGACCAAAAGTTCACTCAGGTACTGTGGCGCGAGACCATTTAGTGCTTTATAGGTCAATAGTAGTATTTTATAATCAATACGAAATTTGATTGGGAGCCAATGCAGTGTGGATAAGATAGGGGTGATGTGGTCATATCTTCTGGTTCTAGTAAGGACTCTTGCTGCTGCATTCTGGACTAACTGGAGCTTGTTTATGCTCCTACTGGAACATCCACACAGTAAGGCATTACAATAATCCAACCTAGAGGTAACAAAAGCATGAACTAATTTTTCTGCATCGTGTAGTGACAATATATTTCTTATTTTAGCAATATTTCTGAGATGAAAGAAAGTGATCCTAGTGATATTATCTACATGAGCTTCGAAAGAAAGACCAGAGTCGATAATCACACCAAGGTCTTTTACTGCTGCAGATGATGAAACAGAAAGGCCATCCAGAGTTATTATGTAATCAGAAAGCTTACTTCTAGCTGCATGTGGTCTTAGAACAAGTACTTCTGTCTTGTCAGAATTAAGTAAGAGAAAGTTAATAAGCATCCAGTTTCTAATGTCTTTTACACATTCCTCAACTTTATTAAGCTGGTCTCTATCATCTGGCTTTGCTGAAACATACAACTGTGTGTCATCAGCATAACAGTGGAAGCTAACACCATGTTTACGGATAATTTTGCCCAGAGGTAGCATATATAGAGAAAAGAGCAGTGGGCCTAAAACAGAGCCTTGCGGAACACCAAACTTTACCTTAGTAAGAGAAGAGAAGTCACCATTTACGTCTACAAACTGATAACGATCA
>CM041003.1:13764221-13776802 GCA_022985145.1 Pangasius djambal
AACCCTGATCAGAGGCCAGTAGTAAGTCATTTACCACTTTAACCAGTGCTGTCTCTGTGCTATGATGAGGCCTAAATCCTGACTGATACATTTCATGAATGTTATTCCTATGTAAGTATGAGCATAGCTGCTGTGCTACAACCTTTTCTAGGATCTTGGAGGTAAAGGGGAGGTTAGATATTGGTCTATAGTTGGACAGGTGACAGGGGTCAAGGCCAGGTTTTTTTATTTCCTACACCGTGCCCCTTCTGACAAGTCTGAATCGAGAATTCAACAGCACTGTGATAAAAACCTATTTAATTCCACTGCCATGACAGTGTGTGTGTTACATAAATAACCTAGCCTACATAGCCTATATTAATGGCTTATCAGCCTCATGCAATGTTATTATAAGAGTTTATCAGATCAGTCTTGCTCAGTAAGTCTTATCACCCGTAAATAACAGTATTTTTATATTAGCTATATTTACATACACTATTTTTACTTGAACAAAGTGTGCATTAATGACATACATTCATAAACACATAAATACAACTCAGTGCATGGTATAATCTACACACAGTGGCCATGGGACATGAGCTTTCAAAAGCTCATTAATAGCTGTAATGATTAGATCACAGACTGCCTTAATCTGTAGCGCAGAAAATGCTGGTGCGACGCCCAAGCATGTAACCTGTGTAATAATTCTCTCAGACCTTGGTGTCCTGGTACAAGCAGAGTTAATGAATGGTAAACATGATAAATGTCATTTACCCCGCTTTCCGTGGTCTAGCCACTGCTGAACTGGATAAGACTAACAGCCTCCACGTGGCAGAGGAGTAACCCGATGTGTGCGGTCCAGGGTCACTGTGCTTTGCTTACAAGTCACCACCTCTCAGTAGTCAAAGTCTGTCACTATAAATAAGACTCTGCATAGCCTATTGGGCTAGGATATATCTGAGAAGACATCCAATTCTGTCTGTTAAAGCACTCTGTTCCTCAAGCATGTATTCATCTGAGGACCCTAAAAAAGGTTGTTACTCTAGGAAACTCAAGGAGGAGCGTTCCCACACCATCCTATTTAACATCCTCAACCGTAAGGACAGCTGTGCTCTGGGGGCAGATGACTGGAGTTCCGTGATGCACAACTGTCACTGTGAGCAGCAAAGATTAGTTTGTTTGAGGAACCCAGAGAGTACCTGCCAGGCAGCCACTGAAGTCTTGCTAAAAACCATGTGTTTCATGAAAAGCCTTCCTTCCTTCCACCACCTACCAGGATTGGACCAATTTTTACTTCTTAGGAGCCACTGGGTCCCGCTCTTCCTACTGGGTCTTGCACAGGAGCGTATAACTTTCGAGGTGGCAGACTTCCCCATGACGAGCTTCCTTCGCAAGATCTTGCTGCATGACCAAAATATTGACAGTGAGCAGGAAATGGACGATTTCCCACCGAACTTGGCAGCTGTGCATAATCTCAAATCATGCTTGGACAAACTCTGGAGGCTTGACCTCACTCCTAAAGAGTACGCCTACCTCAAGGGTACAATATTGTTCAATCCAGGTGAAATTCTAAACAATAATATTCTATAGCTCTTTTTTAATTTCATAGGATATGTCCAAATATTGATTTGCTCAGTATTAGCAAATATTAGCAATAGAAACTGAATATCTATATAGTCAGTTGATGGCATGTGTGTATGCACCAAATTATATACAGTTAATGCATATAGAGGTAGTGGGACTAAAACGACCATTTTATTTTCATGTTACTCTCATTGTTATGACCTTGTCATAATTTCTTCTGTAGAAATATTTTAAGTATGGTTTAAATATTTACATATTTAATAATATTTTTTTTAAACAAATGCCCATATTCAGTGAAGAACATTTAGAAGTTTTTCATGTTTGTAAATCATTTTCAAATAAAAAAAGGGCAATCCAGATGGATCCAGTGGATCAATCACAGATTCAACAGTACAGCAGAATCCTAAATATGCTATGTTTCTACCTTTCCATCTTTTGCAGATGTCCCTGGGCTGATAAACTGCAAGCTCATTGAGGCGCTTCAGGGGGAGGCTCAGCGACTTCTGCATCAAGTCGTTCAGAAACTTCACCCAAATGACCGCAGTCGATTGACAAGTGTCCTGCTAGCAGCCTCCTCACTGCACTCAGTAACCCAGAACTTTGTGACAGAACTGTTTTTCAGACGTGTGATTGGTCAGACAAACTTCCTAGAACTGCTGACTGAGATTCTTTTCACTACAGGACTTTTTTGACCAGGAAGGAGTCCAGTGCATGTTACTATATTTTGGCTTTTGACTTGAACTTGAATGCAGTTTGAGTGGTGTCCACTTTCTCCTTCACTAGTTTCATTCAAAGTGAGTAGAGTTACATTTCCTTTGCTTCCATTATATCAAAATGTAATATTCACCATCAGCTCTAGCTTTCTTTCAGATCAATATTTTTTTTTTTACTATGTCTACGACTGAAGGTGGTAGAAATATTGAATATATAGTAATATTTAAACATTTTGTACTTTACCCGACACTACTTCTGCGTAAAGCATTCAGTACTCGTCACCATGAGGAGCAGCCAGATTTCAGCTTCTCTTAGCCATGTCATCTTACATGCAGATATAATGAGGTGGTTTATTTAGACAGGAGTACAGGCTTGTATAATCTTGTACTGTCTTAAGGTGACACCTTATTTTTCCATTCTGTTTCCTACAAATCTTTGAATAAACAGAAGTTTTGTTCATGATGTTGGTAATCGTGTATTGCTTTTGTCTTTGTTAAGTCTCCACCTTGTGGTTACCTGTCATTAGCTGATTCCACTTCAAGCCACCGTTATGACATTGTACCCATAGAACAACGTTCAGTTCTTGAAATGGAGGTTCAGAAAATACTTCCAGAAACCGACCTGGTATTCTGTGTAGAAATGTTTATATACAGTATAGCTATAGACTTCTATATAGTATATATACACTGCTATCGGGTATGAGTGTTTCTTGCCATGCAGCATTATTTGGGCGGAAAGGCTCTAAAGTGAAGTGAAGGAAAGTTCTTTTGACGCTTACATAGTGACTGAATAATGAATGACTCCAAGCGCTTGCAAGTATTAGCTGTTAAATGCCTTTATTTTCCCGTCACTAGCTTGTCAGACCAGTTGAGTTTGTATGTATGTGCCACTGTTAGACATTCTGCAGTCAACCATCTTATTTATCTTTCTGATGATCTGAGTTTTAGTTTATCCAGTGGCTTTAGTTTACTGCCTTCCAGCTGTGTCACTTTTTTTGTCTCTTTGCATTCAAAATCATGTATCAGCAAACTAATAAGGAGTGGCGTCACTGAAAGCAACACTGGAAGTGAGATAGCTTCTGATTCTGTATCACCTCCTCACAAACAGCTATGACAAGGATCAGTAGTTTCAGCTGGAAACAAGTAGATTGTTCACATATCCCTCTAGGAACATCCCGGATGCCCAAACTGAAATTACCTCCTGCCTGCCTGAAAACATTAAACACGCTGTATAAACACGGGTGGATGAAAGCAAGGGTGAGTTCAAGGCAGATCAACTGGTATTTTGGAGTAATAGAGTCTTACATGGACACTGTGTTAAGTATTTTGAAATCAGCCAAACATGTTAGAGAGCACAAACTTAGCTTTCTGATATTCACTCTTGGATCGAACTTTTTTTTTTAAATTTTTTTTTTAACAACTCATCACAGATATCCTGACAGCAATGACTATTTTAATTTTGGGTTGATTATTCAGTGTGTCTGAACTGTCAGAATCCAAAGGGAATATGTTGAGCAAATAATATTACATGATATAACATTATTGACGTTGTGTGTTATATGTTGAGCAAAATCCACAGAAACATGATACAGCGGCTGGGTGAACATGTAGAGCATGTGTTGAAAATAACAAATACAAAATTAGGTATATGTAGTTTAACTCTCATTAGTCCCAGAAAATGAAGAGTCTTCCCATTTCAGTCATTAAGGTTAAGGTTACATAAGATAAAGGGGGTGGGGTTATGGGAAATGCCTCTTAAATTTACAGCAGGAAGCTGTGTTTTTGGATAAACATTTTCATCACTTGAAGTCAAAACCAAAACCATTAAAAATGGAAACACACACACACACACACACACACACACACACGCATTCTGCTATCAACCTTTCTCTGAACAGCCAGTGCGCTTAAACAGCTGGTTTAACTGGTTTGACTCTGAGTTTCATTCACAGGCGCAGGTTTCATTATCACAATGCCACTATCTGTATCTGTATCTGTATCTGTTCAGTGCTCAAAATATCGGCATGTATTTTCATATTTGGACCTAAACCAGAAGTAGGTGTGGTCTAGACTGGATGGTTTTTTTTTTTTTTTTTTGGAAGCACTGGGTTGCTGGAAGTCACTGTCAAATTACAACAACAACAGCCATCTCCTGAACCAGACGCCCCGTGGAACTTTCTGGAAAGATTTCTATCTTCTGTCTGATGTGACTGAGTACGGAAGCTAAATATGTTTCAACATCAACGTCTTTCCCAAATCAACAAACTCTTATTAGTGCTACAGTTGACAACAGCAGCCATCTAATAAAATGCTGTCAGAGTTACTTCAGTTTTTGGGTTTGTTACATTTCAGAAAGATCAGGAAAGTTCACTGGACACACTATCAGACCCTACAGAAGCTACTGTAAAGCTCGACACACTCGCCGTGTTTCTGTGAAATGGAGTCTCTGTGATGTCTGCGTGATTTTCCAAGACTTTCTTTTTAATAAAAATAGAGAAGAATCATTTAATGACGACACACACACACACACACACACACACACAATGAACGTACAAGTTAATATATTTTTAATTATTTAAAGTTTTTGGAAAGTGCAGATAAGAAATGCGCCACTTAACTCCCATGCAAAGTCCAAGAAAAAGAAGAAAACTGTGTCTATATTTTCCTGTGTGCTTTTAACTGGAGGCAGGTTTCAAGTCCTTTTTTTTGTGTGGTTTTTGAGTTGCAGTTGGGGAATTTTCCTGAAACCTGGAAACTCTCCACTCCATTTAAAGATTCCCCGTCAGAAATGTTAACTTCCAACCTTCAGAAAAGCTCCACATGATAATACCTTGCAGTCGCTTGACTTTTTTTGTCCTAACACACATGCGTAGTCTGCAGCTTTCTGGCAAGTTTTCTTAAATAAAAAAAAAAAAATATATATATATAAAGCGCATATCCTCTTCACATCTGTGTTTGTATTGGTTTAGAACACATCTATTCAATTCAAATAACATTCATATTCAGTTACATCCCTAATGTATTTATATAATTTTTATAGACGTAATTTATGTATTTTGTGTCATTTTTATGCACTTTCCGGGTAAAATATATAACATACTGAAGGTAGAGATATAACCGTATTATGGCAGGTTAAAATTCCTATCATCTCCCAGAACAAAACCAGCACACTGACTGTTATTCCAACTACTGCTGGTGCCTTTTACAGGGTAAAAGCTTTGTTTCTGTGCATGTCTGTGCATTCCTTAACTGTGTTAAACTGTGTGATATTTGGCCCGGAGGCTCCGTGATTAGAGCTGTAAGAGTAAGATTGTGCAGAGAATAATGACCAGCCATCAGCACACAAATTCATGTACAACACTCAAATTTATCTGAAGCTTCACTCTTAGAGTCTTCCTGTTGAATTTCATTTACAAAACAGCTATGTAACACGGAAAATAAAATAGCACGTCACTCCTCAGGATCTCTTCAATATTCAATCTCTTCAATAAACAAACTAATAATTCTCTGAGACTACACTGGAAAACTCCCATAATGTAATTTCATCTAAGACTAAGTGAAGGACGAAAGACTAAATTGTACGTTTGAGAAAATACATTTTATTCTTGAGTACACAGTGGAAGTTAAAACCATCCAGACTCCAAAACTCCAAACAGCCAGCACTGACATATTTATGTCCCAGGAATTTTCCTTTAAAACCCGAAACACACATGCCCTAAACTATCACCTGTGCATCAACAGCTGACAGAAAACTAAGAGAAAGAGCAGAAGATAGCTGTCCTTCAGTCACTATTTAGGAAAGTGCAACAGTGGTTCTTCTGATGAATAAAATTACAACAAAATGCTAATCTAATGCTGATTTTTACCTCATTTCACAATGATTATTCTTTTTATTTCATGTCCTCTAGTGTTTAACCATCATTACTATCTACTGGCTTGAACAAAGTCAACAAAAACGAGATAACAATTCAAGCAATTTTTTTTTTTTTACCATAAATAGAAAAGTTAATTGTGTCATGGCATAAAATCTGATGGCAGTTAATTGAGTCAAAACCTTTTTAGGCTATAAAGAGAATAAGCACATGTTCTTCATTACAATCCCAGAGGTCGACACAGAGGACTTTTTTTTTTTTTAAATGCAGGTTTAGGCTCTCATTCCATGAGAGAGCAAAGGAGTGTCTGATGTGATGGGCGTGACATTGTCCGTGCAGCTCGGTGACTGAGACGCAGGAGAGCTGGGCGAGTACGCTGCAGAGAGAGAGAGAGAGAGAGAGAGAGAGAGAGAGAGAGAGAATGGGGAAAAAGCATGAGCATGGTAGTTTTAACATCACAAGTGGTCAAGGTCAAATGTACCTCGAGATCCAATCACTCAGAAGACATTCAGGTGTGGTGCGGGACGCACGCATCCTGAAGCGTCCGTGACTACACATTTCATATCTCTTAGCTGAGCACGCATTCAAAATGTTTGAAACAGCCTTTACAGGTGCATGAGATAGGGTTCATGGGACATTTCTGCCTGAAAACGAATGCAGCCGAAGACTGAGGTGTCAACGGCTGTGCGTTTTGGCTGGCCACTTGTGATCGGATCACTTCAAGTCAAGTGGGTTTTTATTGTCATATACCCTCATATACCCTCTATGTAGTTTGTATACATTGGAACGAAATCTCATTTCTCGAGGACCACGGTGCAACACAGAACAGTACGCAAGACTACACAAAGACAATAAAGACACAGAACCATAAATACACAGGACATGGGCTGTAAACTGTAAATTATTGTAGCAGCAGTAGGTTTGGTTTTCCATAAAGTGTGTGATGCAGCTTTGTAAAGTGCAGGTGTGCAGTGGTATTAAATCATACTGGGTTAGGTGTTTGACTAGTCCAGATGAGCGTTGGGAGGCAGCAGGGTGTTGAGTAATCTGACTGCCTCAGGGAAGAAACTAGTGTGGAGTTCGCTGGTGGTGGCACGGACGCTCCTGTATGGATGCTCCTGTAGCTTCTGCCAGATGGACGGAGGGTGAAGAGTCCATGAGAGAGGTGAGAGGGGTCGTCCTCAATACTGGTGGCTTTGTGGATGCAGCGGTTGTTGTATGAGGTGTCAGTGGAGGGTAGAGAGACTCTGATGATCTTCTCACCTGTTCTCACAATTCGCTGTAGGGTCTTGCAGTCGGAGACTGTGCAGTTCCTGTGCCACATGGTGAGACAGCTGGTCAGGATGCCCTCCATCATCCCTCTGTAGAGGGTGGTGGAGATGGGAAGGGGGAGTTTGGCTCTCTTCAGCCTCTGCAGGAAGTGGAGGTGCTGCTGGTGCTGTTGAGAGTCCAGAAGAGGTCCTCGGCCATGAGCACACCAAGAAACTTGGAGCTTTTGACTCTCTCCACAGTTCTCTTCATTGATGTTCTGAAGTTAACAATCATGTCTTTGGTCTTACTGACACTAAGAGATAGACTGTTGCCTCTACTCCATTCTGTGAGCTGGTTCACCTCCTCCCTATATGCTGACTCATCACTGTTGCTGATGAGGCCCACGACTGTGGCGTCATCAGCAAACTTGATGATGTGATTGGAAATGAACTTTGCAGCACAGTTATGAGTCAGCAGTGTGAACAGCAGTGGACTGAGCACACAGCCCGGGGGAGCGCCAGTGTTCAGTGCGGTGGTGCTGGAGGTGGATTGTGCTGAATGCTGAACTGAAGTCTGTGAACAGCATAGACTTGAGACGGATGTTAATACCAGGTCTGAACAGGGCCTAAAGACGGCCGAGTCACCAGCGCTGCCAGGTTGTGTAGATTTATTTCCCACGGAAATATTTTTTACTTCTGTAGCTTGAGCATTTTGAATAAGTTAGATTCCATTCATTAAACTATATTCACGTGCACACCAGCCACACGCAGTCTCCTTTCATACGCGCTCTTATCATTCTCAACACTGCTTGATCACGACAACATGAATTCAGTGAATTTTTCTCAACTATTCTTCATTTATAACATTACATGCAATGATACAGGACAAGTTTATCACTTTGGGGAAGAACTCTTTAATGAAATGGCGTATTGATAGGGTTTCGTTAAGAAAGTGAAGAGGGGAAGGGGAGGATTCTGAGTTTGTCAGTGTACATTCGGATGTACATCACTGCTAAAGGAAACGTTATATTGCCAGACAGAATTGCTATAATAAAGCCATTCTGGGCACAAATATTCAGAAATTCAGACATAAATTTCTTTTCGTTTGTGTGATTGGTGAAAGCACATGAATCATGATAAGATGATAAAAAACTGCACAAAACCGTAAGATGACAAAATCCTTCGGCACACCATCTGAGCGCCTGATGGTTAATTAGGAAATGCTATCTGACAGATTAATATAAACAATTCGTGTGCGGTTTCATTTGGCTTTGGGTTTTTTTGGTATTGGAATTTTTGGGTTTGGGTTTGGGTTTGAAGTGACATGGGGTTGCTTTTGTCAGATGTGGCAGCTGATGCTATTGATGAAACGCCATCAAATGGTCAGTGAAGACACATCAGAGACACATGAAAGATCCAGGTGTGAAGGGCTATCTGTCTCATCTGTCCAATTGTGATCTGATGACCTCAGACACATGTTAACGCCAAGTGTAAACAGGGCCATCTATACAAGTGTTAAATGTGTCAAATACGATTACAGGGCAACATTACACAGCCGGCAAAAACTGTAAAAGTACGCGCAGCAACGTATTTAAGGCATATTCCAAAAAGTAATAATTTAACTGTGTGTAAAGTCATTGTACTAACACGAGTGCATGGGTAATTTGTCAGAGAAGCCACCGGAGGAGTCCACACCTCCCTTCAGTTCCTCTCATGCAGGAACCTGGAGAGAATCATTAGCATTAACACCTGTTCATTAAAGAGGTTTGCTCACTCCTTGTCCTGGATGTCACCGTCTACGGTGGCTTACACTGCATTCAAAAATATTTACTGCAAAAAGAATTAAAGCAGGCGGAAAGGTCACTGTGCAATGGCATTGTGCCGCAGAACCATGAGCTAGAACCTAGAAAGTGCTGGCGCAGGAGCACGCTTATGTTCCACATAAGCAGATAAAGAATCTCAGTAATACCTAAATAAACCCATCTGACTAACACACTGGCTTGGATGCTTGGTGTTTTATTTTGGAAGCCAACAGTCCAAAATCCACAATCGTATTTAAAAAAAAAAAAAAAAAAAACAGGGAAGGGGTCAAAGATTCTGGCTACTAAAGAGATCAAAGGTACAAGTGAGAAAATGAGCAGTGTGATGAGTATAGACAGCACGGCAGACTTGAGTGTCATTACTGTACAAACACAAGGCACATAAAAACGGCAGAATGCATTAGCTGTCCTTTTCACGTGCATTGCAGTGATGTTGATTTACGTGCTGTTTAAAAGGAAGAGCTCATGTTCCATGTGATGCCTTAGAAAGGAATGCAGTGTGAATTGATCCTGAAGCAAGCTACGGGACGCAGGATGCACAGGCGGCGCACAAGGAACTGCGCAACTTACCACATCATCATGAGTCTGGTAGTTAAGTTTGTTAGACATTTTAGCAAGCTTTGGAGTTAACTCTTAGATTCCAATGCCTGGAATCAGTTAATCGACTCTTTTTGGGACCGACTTTGATATGAACAGAAAGCAGGATGCAGACTTGATGACTTGACACACAAAATAGATATTACGTATTCTAATAAAATTAAATGGTGTAAGTGTTTATCCTCACTGCTTCATCTGAGAGCATGTTCAGTCTTTTTCAATCCATTAAGGTGTCATACAAACTATCAGCATTTTGGCCAAAGTATCATGACACAATGTTTTCTGATAAATATAACTGAGACCAAGCTTTAGGTCTGCAGATCATAAAACTATGGTGTGAGGCTGTCAGTGTTCAGCTTTTTCTATGAGAAGACATTTTAATTCAGAACGCAGTGACTGTTAATAGCGTCTAGTCAGTGAAAAGCTTTTATTATGAAGCCTGAGGGTGTGGCTCATATTAACGCTGATTAAGAAATGAGTTGGAGTTGAATGGACAGAGGGTCAGTTAAGTAGAAAGGAATAGGCCCAGTTCTTGCAATATGTTGTTATTAATCAGTAATAATGCAGAATCCAGCTTCTGTTTGATTTGGCTGATTCACAGGAACAGCAGCTCCGGGTGAGCAGCTTAAAATAACTTACACTGCTTACTGTAGTTCCGCAGATTTCGCGCTTCTATGTCATCGGATCTCTCCTCGGAAATCTTTAGACCTAAAAAACAAAACATATAAAACCTTTTTTTTCTCCCCATGCTCGCAGTGACAACACATCACATTCCACGGGACGGTGTCTACGTTAACCTGCCTGCACAAACTGCAGTCCTGGTCTCGGAAACTAACAAAAGACTGCTAATCTTTAAGGGCACAAATAGCTGGACTAGTAGAAGCATGCATTAGCAACTACAAATTTATGAGTTGTGACCATCTGGAAACCTGACTCATACAGATGGTCATGCTCCTTCACACCCTATTTATTCAGAGTATTCGTCTAGCTATGTACCAAAAACCATAAAGTTCTCACTATAGTTCTCATCGATATTGGAAAATGCCCATGCGAGAAGACAAGACAGGTGTTCATGTTTATATATAGCATGCTTCATTTCTGTAAAACAGCAGAAAGTAATAAAGCAGGTCGGTGCCACTTACTGCCATCACTCATGGAATTGAAGCTGTTCTTCTTGCTGCTCCTCTTACTGCTCCTCCAGGTGTCATTGCCGCTGTCTCTCTGCAGCTCCTGCTGTCTGACTGGCCCTTTCTTCTTGGTCTTTCGCGTGCTGATGCGGATGATCTCGCGTACTAGCCGGCATTCTGCTTCCTGCTCCTTAATGTTATGCTCCTGGACAATATCCGAGATGAGCTGACTGATCTCCTGGGAGCGCTTTAGGAACATGGAGTCCGATGTGCATTTTGCTAGCTCATTGATCTCAAACTCGGAGAAAACCTCAAGTAGCTTACGTGTGATTAGCGAGTCCACATCCTCATCTGTGCCTTCATAAATAAAGTCCTCATCTTGTAAATTACTGAAATGCTTGCTGCCACTCACATACGTTGGGCTGTCCAGCTCCATTTTAGGAAGGCTAAATGGTACTGGCTCGTGCTCTTCCATTAGCGCTGATCGATCCACTTTCACACCGCCGATACAAAGATCAGGATAAAAATCATTCTTATCATCTGGCACTAACGTCACAGCTTTCAGAACTTCTGGCTCATCACCTCGGCTTTCCCCAGACAGCAGACACGGCATTCGCCTACACACCCGATACAGTCCACATGTCAACACGCTACACGCAAACGTTCTACAGCTTTTCAGTGAGACACAGGGACCACACGAGCAGGAAGCAGATGTAGACTCCGTCTTGCCAGGCAGAAAGCTAACGCTCTCGGGCTCAGTAGCATTGCCATTAGCATCTTTTCGATGGACTTTGTGGACCACTCCAGGATACTGGGTCTCAGGCCTGACTGGATCAACACAGCGCTCTTCATATGGCCTGCTGCTGGTGATACTACTCTGCATGGACAATGCTTCAGGACTTCCTGCCCTCTCCCACCTCTGAGAGATGCTCCTGCCATCGCCTGACATGATTTTGTAGCGTCAGGGCCTGTTAAAGACAGAAGCACACTGTAAGATATCGCACAGGAAATGTTCCCTCTCATTTTTTTGCTTGCTGAACAAAACCTATTTCTATGGGCAGACCTTACAGCTATTAGAGGAGAAATATCCCATGAGCCACACAGGTTGTGACTGCTCCGCCCCTACCTGGTTAGCACTAGCCGACTAGCACTGCTATGCCAATCAGTTTTGATGGGTGATTGTCAGATAAAATAATCCAATTTAGTATGCTAACACTCTGGAAGCTCTGCTACTACACTACTGCGCTGATGACATCTACGAACTATGGAATATTTCAGAACTAGAACCAACCAAAATGAGTGAAATCTTGATGACAGGATGGACTGAATTAAGTTTAGGAACAGGACTGCATCTGCTCTACTACACTGTGCAAATTACAACTATAAACTATAAACCGAGGATTCTACAGTAAAGCCTGTAACATGGTGTGGAGCAAAGTTTTACATGTAATTCTGAAAAAGCTGAGCATTATAATATTTGAATATTTGACAGCTTTATTACACTGAAAAATCTACTTTATCAATGTCATCCAATATGCATTAATGCAATCTACAACTACACTATATGGCCAAAAGTATGTGGACACCTGACCATCACACCTATATGAGCTTGTTGGTTATAAAACCACTTGGAGTTGTT
>CM041003.1:13776902-13802795 GCA_022985145.1 Pangasius djambal
TTAGTGAGGTCAGGCGCTGATGTTGGGATGTCGAGGAGGTCTGGGGTGCAGTCGGTGTTCCAGTTCATCCCAAAGGTGTTCAGTGGGGTTGAGGTCAGGGCTCTGTGCAGGACACTCGAGTTCTTCCACTCCAACCTTCACACACCATGTCTTCATGGAGCTCACTTTGTGCACAGGGGCATCGTCATGCTGGAACAGGAACGGTTCTTCTCCAAACTGCTGCCACAAAGTTGGAAGCGTACAACTGTCTAAAATGTCTTTATATGCTGTAGCATTAACATTAACATTAGCCTTCACTGGAACTAAGAGGCTCAAACCCTGAAAAACAGACCCAGAACATTATCCCTAGTCCGGCGCTGTGAGTTTGTGTGGTCTACTGCTTCGAGGCTGAGCTGTTTCCATTTCACTATAATAGCACTTACAGTTGACTGGGGCAGAAATCTAGCAGGGCAGAAATTTCACTACCTGACTTGTGGTAAAGGAGGCATCCTGTGGCAGTACCACGTTCACAGAGCTCTTCAGAATGAGCCGTTCCACTGCCACTGTGTGCTTGATTTTATTCATCTGCTAGCAACTGTACTCAATCATTAGGAGGTGTGTCCACATACTTTTGGCTATGTAGTGTATAAATAATGCACTGAATTATATTAATAGACTAATCAGTTAGGATGCATATAATTCTTAATTTCATACACAACTGTGTTTTGTTTCTGTGACCTTTTGGATTTTCATAGTGGCAGCTCGTGTACACTTCAGCGCCTAAACAGCAAGACCAAGAAGCTCTGCGTGTCTGATGGCGAGGACGCAGTGATGTCAGCGGTGTTACACTTAACATGGCTTGCTAAGCTCGCAGCTAATGTTGCTAGCGTTACTTGTGGGTGGGATTGAATGTGGTTGGCGGCGAAACTGTCTCTGTTTTGACTCACATTTCTGTTTGGGGTTTGAAAAAAAAAAAATAAGAAGAACACAATGCCCTCCAGCTGTTACTCCAGCTGAGTAACTTTTCACTCAGTTTTACGTCTGCATTCTGTGCAGGTTTAATTTTTTCCTGCATTGGAGAATGATCAGAAGTGTGTGACACTGCATGGGCAGTTTCCCAGTGTTTGCTCTTTCCCAGCTCCCAGCTCACCTGAACCCAGCTACCATCATGGAAACCCAGTCACCTCAAGGGACAGATCTAAATCAGGGATGTCCAATTTTACCTGCAAAGGACCAGCATTTCTGCAGCCTAACCAACAATAAATCATCAGTTATTCTGAAAACAGTGACTCAGGATTCAGAGTTCTCCAAAACCTCCATTAATATTAACAATATGGAAAATCCCTAGAATATAACTGACCCAAATTAATTAATAGATTTGCATGTATTTACAATGTAATGCAAAAGATAATTCTAAAATAAAATATATAATGATATAAATATCAGCATTTAGCCATGACCCCACTGACCGCTGGTACAGATTAAATATCACACTTTTTATTTCATAGAAATGAAACTGAATCTACTTCCTACAATATGTAGTTGTTTTTCTCTACAGGATAAATTATGTCACTAATAATGTTTCTGTCATAGCTCAGTTGCATCTGACCCCGTAACGCTTGGGCGTTTTGTTTTCCTCCTCCTTTTTTTTTTTCTTTTTAAACATCATTTCCAGGAAATGACAAAGTCTGTTTGACTGCATGGACCAAACAGAGACAGGCTTCTTTTCCCTCCTCGCTAAATATTGACTTATTTTACATTCAGGTCTATCTTGTTGAGCTCAGAGTTTAAATTCTGCTGCTGCTAAAAAATCACAAAGTACTCAAAGTACACACATATCTGATGTGATTAAAACAGCGTTGGACATTCATGATTATTATTGCTTGGTGGACAAAACTTCAAGCCCATAACATTCAACCCTTAAACATTTTGAACCTGACAGGGTCGAATGGTTGTTACAGAGCTGAATGATTGTCACTTCTTGAAATACTTGGAGGTGAAATGGGATTTTATTATGATAATATTACTAGAAAAGTGTGGACTCGATACCAGCAGAGATGAAGGAGTCATCTGAAGAAATATGGTGCTGCTGTTTAATAGGCTGTCAATTAGAAGTGTAACACAATGTCACTATCTGTATGTTTACTGCTCCAAATATCTGGATCTGGATCCGGATTTATTCCCAAAGTAGGTGGGGCCTAAACCAGAGCAGCTTTTTTCCCTCTTTCTTTCTTCAAACAAACCCTGCCACTCCACCCCCGGAAACACGAATAAATAAGCCGGATGTGGAATTATCAGCAGTGTGAGCGTGGTGTGGCTCTGACACTTCCTCAACCTCAGCTACATCACTCCTGCTCATAATCGCATCTAGAGATGGACTGTTTTTCAAAATCCTGCTCACACAGTTAGTATTTTTGTTTGTACCTACCCGTGATATTTTATAACACACTTAGTTATTTCTACTTCCCAAAATATAAACATACTATTAGCCTAATTTAAACCACCCTGACCCTGACCAGGCCGTTACTAAGGATGAACGTATGAATGCTGTAAATGCAGCATACACCACTGAGTCTGTCTTTGTTTGTCCTCCTTTCTGGCGCCCACATGAAAGGTAAAACCTCCTGCTTGTGTGACTCACACATCCACAAATAAGGAATAGTGCTCCTATTCGTATCAGTATTTGTGTTTAGAGCACATTATCTGTTAAATCCAAATGATGCATTCATATTCCATTATTACATATTACATTCCCACTGGATATTGTTCTTCTCCTTAAGCTGCATATAAAACTAAAATAGTAATTATTAAGTAAGTACGCATAAGAAGTGGAGACAAGAGAAAACAAAACAAAAGGAGGAGACCTCAATGATCACTGCCACCCCTCGAGAAATTCCAGTGAGTCGATCTAATCGGTTAATGAGATCCAAGTGTGACAGAATAAAACAAAATACAAAATAAGAGTCCTGTTACGGTGTCCCTTCAACCCTGCTGACCTGCATTCAACCCAGACAGAGTTTTTGCATTATTTACACATTAACAAAAAATGAACTGCCATTTGTGTAGCTGCGTATATTACATCTAAATTCATCACATGGATATAATAATACTATAAATAAATGACATTCCTGAATATTTCTACAGAAAATGTGCAGTCTGAGGTGCTTTAGAAGAGTAACATGAAAGGATTTCCAATTAGATTGAGTGATTTATCATAAGAGACGTTTAAATAGAGTGATATGACCGATGCTTTCCAGCTGTCTATACGAGTTTCAAGCTGACTGTGGCGGAGTTGAACAAAGTCACGCTTTTTCAGACACTACTGCAGAATAACAGCAGGTCATCAGACTTGAGCTGGGGAAATATATTCTCTTGAAAGTCAGATGAGATGATATCAAACGCAGCTACGCGGAGTATTTTTTCTTGTCCTGGTTAAACACAAAGGACACCGATTCCTGAGAAAGGCCTGATTAAAGTAAAGCCGAAGTGTACTGCTTGATTTAAAAAAAAAAAAAAAAAAAAAAAACTCTGCATTGGAACTTTGAGGATATACACACACAGATCTAATCCAACCAGTTCTGTGGCACACACACACACACACACCCCCACACACACACCACCACCACCACCACCACCACCAGACATAAACAATGAGAATGAAGTTACTGTAAGCATGAGAGAGATCTCAGAACATGAAGGCTCGCATTCACTTCTAGCCCTTTCTTTCTTCCTGCAGAAGAGCAGAGAGACGGAGCAGTGCACATCTGGATCAGCACTCAGGTCCAGCTCAGTGTTTTCAGGTGTGTTATGATAGGCCTAGTCGAGCAGTACGCGCGCGCACACACACACACACACACACACACACACACACTAAAACTCTATCCACTGATATCTGCTGAAGACCGGGAGCCTGTAAGCAGCTCAGAAGTGAGAAGGTGTTAAGTGACGGGAAAAGTGCAGGAATGATTTAACAGCGACACACACACACGCACAAACACACACACACACACACACACACACACACACACACACACACACACTGTCCTTCACCCAGGAACCGGGAACATGGCTGTGTACCCGCTGGAAAACATTTCCTCACGTCTCTGTTACAAGAAACCAGCCCGTGTTTTATTTCAGGGATTCACTGCGTCACACAGCAGACAAACTCGAGCAATAAAGTCAGTAACACACTTTACTTACGGCAGAGAGGGAGAACTGGCGCAGACCGGAAGTGCAGTGCGGTTTTCCCACCCGTCAAGCGTTTGACCTACAGTTTAAGGCTTAATCCAGAAATGTCCTGAGTGAGCAAAGCCACACGCTGGAGCTGAGCACAGACACACTGCCAGTCTAGACTCCAGCCGTCTCCTGAAGCCCCATGTCTTCCCCTCACACTGCTGCTCCGGTTACCTGAGGCGACAGGTAGTCCACGACTCCTGCTGACGTCACACCGCCAGTTTACTCAGGCACACTCAACTGCACTTCACCTCAGAATTACCAAAAAAACAAGCCTAGGCAGTGGAAACTGGGTTTCTGAATATTGTATACAAAATCCTAAAAATAAATACATATATAAAATTAACTAAAAAATAAACATGATTTTTTTTTTAAAGGAAATAAATGTTTTGTTTTTTTCCCAGTAGGTGGCAGTTCTGGGCCTCAGTTGCTGCTCCTGTTCAAACAAATGTTCTTCCTATATAACACATGAAAAAAAAAGACGTCATATCACTTATACCTATTTAAAGTGCATAAAACATCCTAAAGGCTACCCGAAAACTTTACAACTAAAAAATATCTTCATAATTCTTATCTATAATTCATTACAATAATCAATTCAATTTTATTTATAGAGCGTTTTTGACAATGGACTTTGTCACAAAGCAGCTTTAGAGAGATCCGGATATAACATTACATTTATCCCAAATGAGCAAGTCAGAGGTGACTGTGGTGAGGAAAAACTCCCTGAGACGACATGAGGAAGGAACCTCGAGAGGAACCAGGCTCAAAAGGGACCCCATCCTCATCTGGGTCTCACCGGATAGTGCGATTATACATCATTCCCTTCTGTAACTGTGGACTGTAGAGCAGTGCTAGGTGTGTTAAAAGGAACTTGAGTATGAGCATCATTAAACTTAATTAGGGTTAAGTGTAAGTCTCTTGTATCAGACTGAAGTTATGAACTATTCAGTGATGGAGGCTTGAGTATAAACTGTTTTTAACAGTTGCAGTTTTTAGGCTATCCAAGAAAGAGCATCATCACATCCACAGCCATCTTTATGTTTCTGTGTGGTACCATCCACAGTAATCTCATTGATCTGTAGGCTGGCTGTGTGGGGCCATCCTCAGCAGAAGTAGGGCATCAGGATGGGTCAGGCAGGTCCAGAGAGCAGAAGATCATGTTGATCGTCAGAGAGAGAGGAGGGTAATGTGTGTAAATCCCACATTAAACCTCATACACACTACACATAGTCTAATTTACAGATAAATTCAGTTATACTCTGTGATCAGGGCAGTTTAACTTAGCAGGATTCATTTTATGGCTCGATAATGAAAGTCAAAACTTATGTTACTGAGGCCTTGCAGTGGAAGTGCTTGACAGACGTAACATGACTGATTCAGAACTAAACACAGCTCTGAGACTGAGGGGTCCGAGTTCATTTGCTGTCTTCATGTATGCATGTCATCAATCTGAGACCACTTGGAACACTGAAATGGACCAAGTGTTAAAATACTCTGACAAGAATGTTCAGATTTCTGCTTTTTATTTTATTTTTTATCTTGTTAAGGACTTTACCAAAGCAAAATCTGTCCCCGCATCATCTGTGGGCCTGTGCCACTGATATATAAAGGAATCATTGGCTTTGGGGGAAATCCATGCATTGTGGGTTTCTTTGTGGAGAAGGAGGACAGGGGACTTCAGACCCCGCATCGATTACAGAGGGCTGAATGCAGTTACCATCAAGTACAGGTATCCATTACCACTGCATTTAATTCATGTGACATCATATAAGGATCAGCAGGTCAGAACCAAACAGGAAAATGACCCCAAAAAGCTTAAGGCAGGAAAAATGACATGCTTTGTCTAGTGTTTTTTTCCCTCTAAATAAGCTTATAAAATCATTGTGACTAATATATTCTACATATTTATTTATCATACACATAAGATGCACCACTATAACACAATAAACATAAAGGTGCTTCAAACTATGTACATGCATTTAAAGTGTTATAATGTATAATATAGTATATCTTATATAATAATTTAAGACATCCAAAATGACCAAACATGGTTTAGTAATTTCCAACATTATGGTTCGGCGTAATTGGGACAGTCTTAAAATACAAGAAGTGGAGAGCAGAAAAGTAAAGTGACTGGATACATGAAACACTCCACAGCTCTGGTTAAATGAAGCATTGATGGAATCTATGTGCATTAGACACTGCCAGGGTTAGATATGACAGCATAAATGGGAAGCGACAGAAGGCACCACAGGCTTTGAGGCACAATCCCGACACAACCCCCGCACAACCCCAGCACAACCCCCGCACAACCCTCACGCAACCCCAGCACAACCCCCACGCAACCCCAGCACAACCCTCACGCAACCCCTGCACAACCCCCACACAACCCCAGCACAACCCCCACACAACCCCAGCACAACCCTCACGTAACCCCAGCACAACCCCCATACAACCCCAGCACAACCCTCACACAACCCCCACACAACCCCAGCACAACCCTACACAACCCCAGCACAACCCTACACAACCCCAGCACAACCCCCACACAACCCCAGCACAACCCTGGGGGTTTCAAGGAAAAGGAAAGCGAGCCAGTGTCTTCTGAACTGTGTTCAAATATGATTATACAATCTGAGTTTTAATATAAGCAATTAATGTTTGCACGAGGCAAGTAAACTACAGCTGAGAGAGAAAAGACTACTACTTTTTACTATATGAAAAACGAATAAATATTGGAGTAATCTGAAACATAATACTTGAGAAGTTCAATGAAGAGCAAGAACACAAATTCATGAGTAACGTTAAAAGTAAGGGATGTAAAGGGACAGTGATAGGTTACTGAATTAACAGGAAGAAGATTCCTTTTTTTGCAGATATCATTTATATGAAATGAGACAAATTGTGTTGATCTAAAAATAAAAAACAGCCACACACCTGAAAATGCCTAAAGTCACTCTTAGTGCAAAAACGTTTACTGCCTGGAAGAGGTTCTTCAAGGATCACAGGTGAAGATTTGCAGAAGATAGGAGCATTTCAGGGTCATTAAGTTAGACACCACCTCCATCTGCCTCCAAACTATTTCTTATTCTAATTTTAATGAATTAAAAAAAAAAAATCTTTATTATAAAATCTTTTTCAATTTATATCAAAATTTAATTAAATGTAAAACAAGCAGGCTATACATTTGGATTGACAAATACACACTAGGATTTTTACTCAAACTGCATTTAATTACACTGTATTATTTTCAAGTCCTGATGATATTATTTAATAACTTACTTTTAAATATTTACATATGGTGAGAGAGAGAGAGAGAGAGAGAGAGAGAGAGAGAGAGAGAGAGAGAGATGGCTGCCAGCTGTCTGCCCATCTGACTGCTCTTTAACACATTTAATCATTTGCAGTTGTGGGGTTCACTGTTAGTCATATTGTCTATAATGGCAGTTAAATAATTATTGGCATCAGTTTGTTTCTTTTTGCAATACAGGGATGTTATTCAGATAAAAAAAAAAAGCCCTCTGGGGTGTTTGTGTTTTTCTTTTTGAATAGTGAGCGTGCACTCACTGAATTCAGGCAGGCTGCTATTTGCGGTACTGCCTCCTGCTCGGGACGCTAGGACTGCTGACTGCAGCTGCAGTGGCCGCTCCCTTGGGTCTTCTGAAACTAAGAGAATTTCAGTGGCTTATCAGCCTGTGGCCAGACCCAGATACCACAGACAGAGATGCAGCCTCGTCACAGCGGTAGGGGCACACACTCTAGCACACTGAGACGCAAGGTCTTTCCTCACACTAGGGGTCATGAAGGAAAGCAAGCAAGATTCAAGTACGGTACAGTGAAACTATCTTCTTCGGATATCCTAGCATGTTAAGAAGCTGGGGTCAGAGCCCAGGGTTTGCCATGATACAGTGACCCTGGAGCAAATAGAGAAAAAGAGAGGGAACAACGATAACCAAAAAAACACTCTCTCAACAAGTAAAGGGACACTTGTTACAACATTTTATTAGGAATGCAGATGAAACTGACTTTGTGGAAGCCATCCAATTTGTTCATTCAATGCACGACATACATAGAGACTCCATATTTTGTATTTCAAAATTTCCATTTTTCAAGTTTCCATAATTTCTCTTTTGGAGACTTTCATATTTGGTTAATGAACTGCAGCTTGACAGCATGGCATGTACTCGTTAAAGAAGTCGTCAAGAACAGAGAAACATTAAACCACTTTTTTAAAAACGTCAAAATCAGCAAGTGCTGTACTATAATGGTTGATGGAGTCAGTTTCCGAGATACAGACTAAGCCCAATCCTACTTTTAAATGAAGTTACATGACCAAAGTAGTTTAGACCAGACCAAGTAATTGTTTCAGGTTTAAAATGTAAATTGTTTCAGGTTTAAAATGATTTGGTTTTGTAAAATAAGTACAAAACCATGACATCCAAGCCCATGCTTTTGGTACACAAAGAACGTTTGGCGAATTCTGTCCCATACACATAAAACATCTGAACCTAAACCATCCCAGGTTCATCTGCATCTTATCACTGTAAAAATCCCCTAAACACAAAAAGCTGCTGAAGTTACTAGGAGCTGAGCCAGGCTGTGCCTTCACACAGCCAACAGGCCCACTGCTGTCTCCAGCAACCCTCTCGCAGGGCTGGTTTTCATCATTCTGACAATAAAAATGAGAGGAATAAAAACACAGTAAAGTTTCTTCCGAAAAAAAGGAAGGAGAAGAGGACCAGAGATTTCCACAGCTGGTCTCCTTTCTCGAAAGATCCCCCTTTTCATTCTTTCATTCTGTTTATCTGGCACAAAGGAAGTGTGTTTCTCTGTGGCTCCGTGGTAAGCTTAGAGGAGGTTATCCACGCACTGGAATGCTTTGTAGAGAAAGGCAACCACATTCTTCACAAGCTCCCTGTGGGTAGAGAGGCAGAGTGGGCTCCGTATCCTTGCTGACTGTGGCCCAGCTCTTTGATTCAATCAACTTCAGGGAAAAATACAGCCGCAGCATGCAATAGAACAGATTTAGTATGACAGTTACTTCCCCTCAAAGCAGTAAATGCCTACTAGGTCTGAATGAAATAGCAGAATGGTCATAGACCATCCTAAACCAAGTCACTTTGACCCTGTACTCCGGGGATACAGGGTATAATTGGGAAAATGTGGTGGGATGGAGCTGGAGGGGAGGGTGGATGTGTGAAAAAAAATGGGTGTGCAGGTTGCTAGTATTAATGGTGCCTTAAAACATAAAAAACAATAGATTTGCTTACTTTTGTAGCAATGTTGATATTTACAAAAACACATGTAGAGTTTGTCATAAATTCCTTTAGGTATGAAATTTGCTAGAAATCAATTTCAGATAAAGACACTGGGTTGGAAGAACTTGGGTCAAACTACCAGTAGTCCAAATTACACATCTGCACTGGTGGACAACTGTGACAACCTGGGATCAGAGTCAATCTCATATCGGTAATGATACCCCTCCCACATCTCTCTGCAGGTGTCACGCATTTCATAGATGCGCTTCTTGATGCCCTTCCGATTCAGATACAGCACAAAGAGGAACATTAGGCCCACAAAACCCAGCACTATGCCTAGGAAGACATAGGATGTTTGGAGAGCCAAGTTGTTGCTCTCCTCTAGGTGATGGCATCCCAGCACCAACTTCCTTACAAGCAGTAAAGAAATGTTGTGCAATTCAACAGGGAACACACAGACCAGATGCTCCACATCTACGACACGGTCCCGCGAGGTGTTTAGCAAGGTGATGAATGACTCAATTCCACAGGTACATGTGTATGGGTTCTGCCCAAGGTGCAACTTTGCTTTTGGAATGCGATCCAACTCCATCAGTCCTTCCTTGTTGAAGGTTTTAAGGGCATTATGGCTGAGATCTAGCTCTTCTAAGTACTCCAAACCCAGCAACGTCTCATTGGTAATAGATACTATGGAGTTGTTGGCCAAATTAAGCCGGCGCAGACTGCTCATATGAAAGAACATGCGAGGGGGTAGGAAGATCAGGCCATTGCTGGACAGGTCCAGCCCAAGCAGACTGTCCAGGCTGCTCCAGCACAGAGCTGTGGCCAGGTTAGTGATTGAGGAGTGGTTATAGAGCGCGCGGCTGAAATTCATCTCTCTCAGCGTGTGGTTGTGCATTGTGAAGGCCTCTGGGTGAATCAACACCAGCTGGTTGCTGCTCAGGTCCAATGATCTGAGGTTACGCAGGCTGGAGAAGGTGTGAGACTCCACCTCAGATATTCTGCACAGGAAAAGAGGATCACAATCACTCACTGTGCAACTCAGTCATTTTAAATTCAAGTTATAGGAATGGAAATAACCATGGAGGGGAAACATTATGCTGTTTTAAGACACACTACAGCACCAGACTTTACAGACTTGATCAGTTAAGTATTGTGCTCCTAAACGCAGTACAGTTTTTTTTTTTTTGTTACCTGTTGTTGCTGAGTGATAAGGTGGTCACATTGTCCAGCCCCTTGAAACCCTCTGGGCCGATTCGCCTAATGTGGTTGCCCGTGATGAACAAATTCCTTGTGTAAGTAGGAATGCCGGTCGGTATGTCCCGAAGGTCTTTAGAAACACATTTCACAGTCTGTGCAGCTTCTGAACATTCGCAGCCAGCGGGACATAACGCAGAGCGCGTAGCGTGGACGCACAGCAGCGCGAACGCGACGCGCAGCACGAAGACGAACATGTCGGAAAGTCTGAAAATTAAGCAGTTAAACGCCCTCAAACATTCTCTAAATTCACCTCGATCGAGTGGCTTAAACAGAATGAACAAACATGCTTGTTTAAAAAAAAAATCGCTCGGGACCGGCTGCCTGTGACGTCCTTTTAAAAAGTAAAACAAATCCAGAAAACGTTGCGGGTCCTGGAGTGCACGCGTCTCCAAACACGCAGAGCGTCTCCAGACGCGTGGGGCTGGTGGAGCTGGGCTGGTGGAGCTGGGCTGCTGCTCTCAGGGAGAACCGGGGAACTTAGGAATGATCTCGCCGCGCGCTCAGCTCCCTCTGCATCCCAGACAAGCCACGTGTAGTGCAGTGAGAGGCAGGAGCTGATTAACATGAGAAAGAGAACCATCTGAACTCCTCTGGAACAATGCAATGAAAGCAGCAGCGCTGGACCCACGCTTGGAGGAGGGGAGAGGAAGAGGGGGTGGGGGACCTACTCATGTCTGAGAGGAACACAAGTCCAAAATCCACAAATCACAGCAACTAAATGCAAGTTAAATCCAACTGTAGGCTATTAATTCCGCGTGCTGTTCAGTACTCAGATCAGTACCATGTTTTCTGAACACAGCAGACAGCTGCTCTTCCTCCTCAGTCTGCTGCTAAAGCCTGGACTGGACTAGCAACACATTTTAAAGGCAAATCTCTGGGGTACAGTGAGCATGGATTCAAATATTTTTCACAAATGTACTGAAAGCAGAATTATTGGCACCTGATGGCTCTGTAGTCCTAATAAACTACAAGTAATCACAAAGAACTACTCTCTTCTACTATTCCCTTCTCTCACTTTCTCCTCTCTTCTCTAGAGCTCCTTCTCCAAAGAAATTCTCTGTATAATGTTTGCTGAGCCTCTCTTTTGTCTTGGAATAAGCTCTGACTAGTGATTTATTTTATTTAAGACTCTGCATGCCTCAGTGGACATCAGCACCTTTCATAAAAATGAGCAAATTTCCACTTTAACTCATCTTTGTGCTACAAAAAATATTCTCATTTGAAATATATATATATATATATATATATATATATATATATATATATATATATATATATATATATATTTTTTTTTTTTTTTTTTTTAATGATCAGCCAGAAGCACCACAGTCCTGGGTTTAATCCTGAGCTTGGATTACTGTCTGTGTGGAGTTTCCTCCGGGTTCCCTTGGTTTCTTCTCACTGTCCAAAAAACATGCAGGTAGGTGATTTGGCTGTGCTAAATTTCCCCTAGGTCAGATTGTGTGCAGACTGGAAGTGTTTTTCTCCCTGTATTTGGATCCATCCATCTTGCCTTCAACCCTGAACGGGTTTCCCAGTCCCTGCTGATGAAAACCATCCCCACAGCATGGATGCTCCTGCATGCTCACTGTGCTCCTGGGAACATTGAAAACTTTAGAAATGGTTTTATTTCCTCATCCAGATCCATCTCTCAACACAATTTGATCATGAAGGTCTACAGGGAGTTCCTTGGACTTCATGGCTTGGTTTTTGGTCTTTTGGACATGCAGTGTGAATTGTGCGACATCATACACACCAGTGTGTGCCTTTCTAAATCATGTCCAATTAATTCAATTTGCTACAGGCAGACTCCAGTCAAGTTCTAGGGACATCTCGAGATAATCAAAGCAAAAAGGACCTGAGCTCAGTCTGGAGAGCCTTAGCCAAGGGTCTGAATACTGAACTAAATGACACATTTCAGTTTTTGATTTTTAATCAACTTGCAAAAAAGTATAAAAAAAACTTTTTTCTTATATTGTGTGTAGATTGGAAGGAAGTTGGAATTGTTAATAACTACAAGTATTTGGGTGTACACTTAAATGACAGACTGGACTGGAGGACCAACACTGATGCTGTGTACAAGAAGGGAATGAGCAGACTCTACTCTCTGAGGAAGCTCAGATCTTTCAATGTATGCAACGAGATGCTGGAGATCTTCTACCAGTCCAGTCTGTGGTGGCGAGTGCCATTTACTGTGCTGTGGTCTGCTGGGGGGGCAGCATCAGTGCCAGGGATACCAGCAGGATTAACAAGCTTATTCACCCATACAATGTTTGTTAATTGTATATTTATGATTTTTTGAAAGCTCAGACTATGTCTATCATGGATTCTCACCATCTGTGTGTCAGAGTGAAGGAGGGTGAGGTAATCTGATTTACCTCATGATCAATGGATCTTCATAACAAGATAATGACTTTTGTATCCAGAGTAACTGATCAGTCTAATCTAAACCAAAGCCCAGTTAAAAAGGGCATTACTTTGCCTTAAAAGAAGTTAGAGATTAAATGATATTACACAATGTGTCTCTTGTCAGCTTTGGCTGGAACCAGCAGGGGCCACTCTCCTCACACACTCCAGGAGATTCAAGATCTGCAGCAGGAATGTCTGAAGGGCTGACTACCCCTGGCTACCTGCTGTTTCAAAGAACAAGTGAGTGTGAAAGAGAGGATAATCAGTGAAGGCAAAGGGGGTGAGAGGAGGAAAGGGACCGTGGAATTTTCCTGTTTGATTCCAAACAATGGTGGGATTTTACACAGACACAGGAACCATAGTAATGGATCGGCTGTCCTGATCATGGTTTAGGATTACATTAGGGTTTGTCTGGTGTTTGCAACCAAATGCAAAGTTAATATTTGCAATGGAGAAAAGCAAACAAGGCTTGACATAATAGTCAGAATAAACTCTATGTAATACAAAGCACACTTTTAACATATGTGGTTGGTTCTAATCCCTGAATCATGTGGGTTCAATCAGATGTTAAGTTTTCAGTGAGACACAAAATTGAAAAATTCAATCCATTACATGATGATATGGTGGAGGTCATTAAAGTGGAACACATGCAACATTAGGAATAAGCACTACAAATATCAACTGTGCACATTTTTATTAAAACAAGTTCATGATTAAATCATTTTGTTTCTCCTTTGCATGAAGAGCAGAGTTGTGCTTTTACTATAAATGCTAGGTCAACTGCTGTGGAGTGCAATCTGACAGGTTCCAGTTCCACCTTGAAAACAAACAAACAAAAAAAAGACAGATCCTGGGCATGAAGAACCACTGAGCTAGAATCAGACTTATCATTTAAGGGAAAGGAGATCTGTTTTTAAAAACGTTTCAATTTGTTCATCTGTGGTGCGTTGAGGTAGAATATGTTACTCTTGTTCAAGGCCTACCCGACACGCACAGCCATCACCACTGCTGAAGATCTCACAACAACCCAAAGCAGTAAAATCAAGCCTCATAATGTATTCTACAGACTGCAGCGATGTAGTCATTAGTGTACATTAGAGTATATTCATGTGAATTCATTTCTGTTGCCTCAACATGGCTAATTTTGGTGTTTGACTACATCATTTGAAAGTGACAGCAGCAGAGAGATCAGAAACTCTGCTCTAACAGCATCCCACATCCATACCGCCTGCACCTGTGCCACACAGTTAGGAAGGTCACTACAGGAGGTTGGCATAGTAGCAGTAATGCTTACACACTATTAAAATAGAATTGTAAGGTTCTATGAATATGATGGTATCTGTTGTATAAATCCAAAATTCAATGTTATTTACATAGCACTTTTAACAATGAACATTGTCACAGAGCGGCTTTACAGAAATCCGGATATAGATTAGGTTTGGGCATGAGGGTGGGAACACACCCTGGTTGGAATGCCAGGCCATAGCACAGCACCAAACACACACACATTCACACTGAGGGGTAATTTAGCATAGCCAATCCACCTACTGGCATGTTTCTGGGAGGTGGGGGGAAGCCGGAGAAGCCGGAGGAAAACCACATGGACACAGTGACAATGTGCACAGAAGTACAGAGAGTAAGCCAAGCTCAGGATCTAACCTGGCACCCTGGAGCTGTGATGCAGCAAGAATACCCACTACAGCACTGCGCTGTCCAATATTTAACATTACATGTACCTCAAAAATCCATACTCTCATGTTCTCATGAATCTCATGTTCTCATAAACAGTTGAGTGCAAAGGGTAAATCTGCATATAAAAATTACTTAAATGCTAATGCCCTTGAAAACATGCTGTTCTGCAGCACATAAAGAGAATCGTTCGAAAGAAACCACACAGGCAATAAGTTCCATAAACAGGATATGATGAGATCAAGAAAAAGAAATGTAGGCGGATCAGGATATAGCTTCAGAGGGTATGGTGTTTCTGTGCAGATATAAAATTAGTTGCATTAAAATTGTCTAAACTGAGGTTATGATTGTGGGACAGAATAATAATCCAATCTGCAACCAAACTATAAATCAGCACCACTAATTTCATACTTCGGAAGACAAGCATTTGAGTGTAGAATTCCTTACATTACAATGAGACAAGGGACCCATAATGGGTTTTCTCTCTCCATCCTATGAAAAACAGGCTTAGAATTAGGTTTCAGATGTGGAGCTCCTCATCTGCACGTGGACGAGGTTGTTGTCCCCTGTAGTCCAGCTGACATTCATTGGAGTCCCACTTTATGGTCCAGACCAGGATCTCCATCAGGATGCAGAGGTCTCAGTGACCGCCTTTCCCCCGTGTGGTCACCGCAGGTTCATGTACAGAGCCAGGGACACAATGACGCTGCATAATATAAGGAATGGCAGCCAGGTCTTTAGAAAGCCAACACAACTGCAGGGTAAAAGAGATAAAGGCAGTTTAGGGCAATTTATATAAATTATTTATAGTGTACAAGGGAAAAGGAATGAAAATATATTAAGCAAGAAAAGAAGACAGTGAGAGTACAAAATTCATGATTTGTTCAGATTTTTGTATGTATATTGATTGATTGATTTGTTTATTCATCCTCAGTAACCACCTTATCCTGGTCTGAGCCTGTCCCGGGGAACACTAGACACGGGACAATCCACTCCAGATGGGATGCATTCACACGTTCACCATATCTGTTTTATCTGAGCTCAGCTGCAAGAAATGTTCCAACATCCAGTTCTTGAAAGCTACAATACGAGCTAAAAGAACAGAAATATATGATCGCCTCAGATTCTTTATTTTGGCTGACAGGAGCGGAACCTGATGTGGTCTTCTGCTGCTGGAGCTCATCCACCTCGAGGACGGACGTGTTGTGCATGCTGAGATGCTTTTCTGCTCACCACGGCTGCAAGCAAGTTACTACAGACTTCCTGTCAGCTCAGAGCAGTCTGCTCGTTCTCCTCTGATCTCTCATCAACCAGGTGCTTCAGCCTGCAGACCCTCCACACACAGGATGTTTTTGTTTTTCGCACCATTCTGTGTAAACTCTAGAGACTGTTGTGTTTGAAAATCCCAGGAGATCAGCAGTTTCTGAAATACTCAAAAATACTTTTTTTTTTTTTTTTTCCCTCTCTCTCTAAGTTGATGTGGTGAACATCAAGCACCTGATATTGTATTAAGGAGACTAACAGCATCCTTTCTGTGGCTCTCCATTAAACCCCATTATGTCATAGCTTGTCCATAATATAATAAGCTACTTAAATTTGCATCTCATTATATTTTGGACCTTTGCAAGGAACACCTCACACAACATCAATGCATTTCACTGGAGAATACTGTTAACAAGCTGAGGTACAGTATTTGTACACTGCTCTAGTAAAGTAATGGTTCTGGCAAGAATCAAAACAGCTTAATGGACAATTGACATTTTCTTTTCTTTTCTTCCATTAAAGTAATTCCACCTTCTATTATGCCAGTTTGTTCATTTAGACAGCAGCTGGCTCCTGCACCTGCTGTAAGCTTGTTGACACTGCATTTAAAGGCTGCGTACTGTTGACACAAGAATCCCTTTAATGTCCATCAACCTCATACAACACATTTACCGTGAGGCAGTAAGCATATCCGGCAAATACAAGCTTCATTAGGCATGCAAATCTTCCTACTACACATCACAAAATGAATGATTAAAAAGGAAGCCAAAACAAGCCCAATTAGGGGAAAAAAAACAAACTACAAGTTTCAGAAGTGCAATTTTCCTATCTTCTAAATCCTAAAGAAATATTAATATCTGCTAACAGTTAACAAGGCCAGGTCCATAGCCTGGGCAACGTAGCTACTGTACCATCATGGAATAAACTGAAATGTGTTGCATTATCAAGCATAATATTTTCCTAATACTTGGTACAAGCCCATTGTTGTTAATGACTTTAGTCTTGCTATTTCATGAATGTTTACCTATTCGCAGTCATTAGACTTGTTTCCACAAACGTTCTGTAATCTTCTGAGGAACTAAAGGCGTTGTGTGAATATGGCTTCAGTCAATAACTCATTAATAATTCATTCAACCTGAACAGATGATTGTTTACTTTACAATTGTCAGGCAATGAAAAAAAAAAAAACATACAATGTTCCAAAACTGTACCGAACAGCTGAACATTTCCCAGGACCTGGATCCATAAGAGAAGCCAAGTTATAAATTCATCTCTCTGGGGAAATTAATTTCACTATTTCCAAATGACTTAGAAACATATTTTAAACCATAAACTTTTGAATGGTTCAAGCCCTTTTTCCGCACACCAGCTAACGTGCATGCAGCTCCGAGCGAGACGGAATCAGCGGAGTGAAAAGCTTAGTGATCAACCAGTTCGAACACTGGCTTGGAACGGAGGAAACACTGCCTCTTACTTGCCTGCTATTTTCTGGGGAAGTGCAATGGCGATTATTCGAAGAGAGTGAAACAGAGCATTTATAGGTACAGCTAGACACCTAGTGGGAGTGACGACTGAAAATTCTTACAAATTATTCATTAGAATATGCTTCAAGTTAAAATGAACACACACAAAGACAGAAACATACACCCACCGGCCACTTTAATAGGAACGCCTGTACGGTACCCCTGCTCGTTCATGCAGTAATTCAATCAGCCAGTCATGTGGCAGCAGCGCAAAACATAACGTCAAGAGCCTCAGTTCACATCCAACATCAGAACGGGGGAAACGATTCATACGTGTACGCTGTGGTTTCTCCTGATGAGTCAGATGAGCTCTGACTAGTGTCTCTCTATAGAGTTGTCCCTGTACAGATGCTTTTAGAAGGAAGTACACAAATCTACATTTTCTGCAGGATTAAAAGCTGCAGTAGATGATTTTGTTTATTTCTAAACCTAAGAAACCTTCAATACATGTAGCACATGTTTGGATGGACCTCCCGTTCGTTTTACAGACACTCTACTCTACAGCTCGCCGTGGATCCTGGAGCTTTGTGAACATGAGCGGGAATAGGGGAGGGCTTAAGAAGTAAAAAAAAACATTTCTAATCCACCTACTTAATGGTTAGAGAGCTAATACTGAGAAACAATAGACTAATGCACCTTTTACAGAGATATTTTAGATGCAATAAGAAAAAGAATGTAGCCCTTCTGTGCCATGGATGATGGAATGAATGCTTTTGAGGCTCGGTCCACAGCCTTCCCAGTGTTTATAGTGAATTTAACGTGTGTGATGTATGAATGTTTTTTTTAACCTAAAGGGAATGTAGTCTTCATGCAAGTCATTCAGCCAATTTAGCTCTTAAGTCTATACAAGTGTCTTGCATGTGATTCGTCGTTCTCTCACAAACTAACCGAAATTCCCCAACCCTTTGTTCATTCTGAGAACCCTAATGGAAGTACTTTTTTTTTTTAAACAATATAACACCTGGCTATAAAATGCAAGTGGCCATAAATTCAGAACATAGGCAGAACATAGAGATAAGAACTGTGATATGCATAAAGAATTGACCACCACCAACCCTGCTAACAACACACAAACCTTGGGTTTAATTCTCTTACAGGATACTAACAGAACATCATGACTCCATGATCAGAATCATATGGACTTGCCTTAGGAAACATTAAAATATTCAATCCTTCAACATTTTAATAACAGGGCTCTCCACGACACTCACCTGACATGTTTGCCATTAATGAGGGCAAGCAAACAGAGGTTCACCATGTTCCACGAGGTGCTATTGTCATAGCGCATTAGGTTCAATGCCATGGCGACGTGCGAGTGACAATTGTCACAACAAAGGTTGTGCTGAAGAAAGAGCGAAATAAAATGTACATTCAGGTCATTTACTATTGCCAAGAGAAAGTTTTGTGTGTGCGGTCAAAGCAGTTTTCAAGACAACTGAAGAAAATGTAGCTAGACACACAGTAATACACACACGATTGCACTTTACCATTCTGTGTTTGTACTCCTCTGAAGCATCATGAACTGCTGCGTCCCAGGCATTAGAGCCACTGGCGTATACTTTGCTGACATCCAGCATCCAGTACCTGAATGGAAAATCTGTTTTACTGAATAGTCTACTGAATATCCCTTTTTTTTTTTATACAGTATGTATTTAAGTGATGACTGTCCTTAAAGGATTTACTCAGAAATTACTCTGAAATCTAAAAAGGTGCCCTCAGGTTTATTAAATTTAATTAACTCACTTTGTTGGTCTTCCGAACGCCATGTTGTCTTCCTGCAACACAACAGTTAGTACAGTAGCATTATCATTATTCAGCCAGCTCTGTGTTATAGCCTTTTCATTATTTCATCGCTTCTCTCTTTGGATTTTTCCTCAATTTTCTCCTGAATTTTGTCTTGGCCACCAGTCAGCTCGCTCCTATCCCACGACAGCTACCAACCCGGTAGCTACCAATCTTTTTTCGAGCTGCTGCTCATGCTGCATCAGGGGCAGTGTGACACACTCGGAGGAAAGCGCTATCTACCCTCTTCTGCATGCATGAGCTCGCAGACCCCCGTGACTGGTTAGTGTCGCTGTGATTGACAGAGGAGAGAGAGAGAGAGAGAGAGAGAGAGAGAGAGAGAGAGAGAGAGAGAGAATGCCACTCCCACCCAGGGAGCACGGCCAATTTTGCTCCCTTGGACTCTGGGCCACAGATGGGATTCAAACTTGCGATCACCAGACAATAGGTTGAACGCTTTTCTGTCGAAAATAACATTATTGATACTACAAAATATTATTAATACTACAAACCCACCGATACAAAGTAAGGCCCAGCAAAGTCACGGATCACGCCTGCCGACGTGCAGATACCCATGTGCCCAATGAATGGAAAGAGCCATCTGAAACATCAACAAAGAGGCAGTTTAGTCCCAAAGACTACACAAGACATAGACCTGCAATTTCCCTCAGGATCAATAAAGTTTCCATCTATCTATCTACCTCCCTCCCTCTCCATTTTTGGTTAATATCTGTCTTTGGTAGATGTTACAGAACCTGTCACACATCTATGTGTTAGAAGAAAACCAAAATAACCAACCCACCACTTGTATTAGGGGTTCAATAGACTAGTCAACTAATATGTTCACTAGTTGCCACCGTTGAGAAAAATAAAATGCCAGCAGGCTATAAGTAGTACAAGTTAGTCTGAACATGTTTCTGATTAGATGAAGTCAATTCCAAAGTGAACTGCACAAGACTTTCAGACACTACTGAGGCCGGAGCTGGACATGGTGGAGAAACCTCACAGACGCTGCTATGGACACGCTACAGACTCTGCATCCTCCATCCAGTGCATTTTAAAAGCTGCTACATCCTTAAATGGTGTAGTATGGTATACAGATTTATTATTTTGCACCTATATTTTAATTTGTAGCCTGTCTATGGTTGTTAAGTGAAGTGCGGTTTGACACAAATAAAAGTTCCTTAAAAAGTGGAACTGTTGTGCAAGTGCTCTTCTGTGTTTTGATGATGTGACTACAGGAGCATTCCCGACATTTTGACAGCCAGTATCTGATTACAAACTGAGTTAAATAGTTAAATACCTGTTTCACTATAGCTGCTATCCAAAAACCTCCTAAAAACACTACTGTGAAAAAAGACCTCTATAGGCCCTATTCGGACAGGATTAAATGTACACAGGGTCCTGGGGTCAGTTCTTATTGGACAGGAGCTCCTCTGGGATTTTATCCATCGGCCATGTCGGTGTACGTCTCCTTCCTCCTCTGAGAAAATTTCAGGCTGAATTAACTACTGTAACTCGGCGCTCGTTTGATCAATTTAGTCCGGATACGTGTCCGTGATTTTCTATGCACACGTCTCCTCACGTTGGGAGAAAAACAGTGTTTGACTGCTGCTGCTTGCTGTATTTAGTCTCGACTACACACGCTACCTGGGAAAGCATTTTCAGGAGGAGAAAGAACATAAAATGATGAAGAAAAGCGAGATTAAAGGAGGCGTTATAACGACAGTTACAGGTTATAAAGCATTACTTTAGATTCACACACACACACTATCATCAACTTTCTCCACCTTTTCTATAAATAATGACCAGTTGTATCAAAGCCACTTCCTGAAACATCCAATGACGCACATCACTCAAACATCCAGCTGTCCAGATGCGCGAGTTTTATCACTGATCAAAAATATATATATATTACAGATATCCTGCTGACAAACGAATCCCATCAGAATAGGGCTTTAGACAGACTCAGTGTTTTTACCGCCGTGTCGCTGTGGCTCTTTACACAACAGGCAGACACCGAGGCACAGTTAGACAATAACATACGTGCATTTCACACTATTATTTTTCAGGGAAATCAACAATAATCGAGTCTGTAGGAGTCCATTCTCCTCCCCGAGACAGAGCTTCTCTGGATGAGGATAAGGATGAGGGATCTTTACATGTGTTTCTAATACTAGTGAAATGTTTGGCTAAGCAGCATGTTTCAAACTGTATTAAATATATCCTTGACAAAAATGTATAATCTTACTTTTTTTTTTTTTTTTTTTATAGTAACAGTATTATAGTGTTATTATTCTTCAGAGATTGAGCTTAAAACATAGAAAGCATAGCACATAGGTGCTTTCACTTCCAGGGAAGAAAGCATTTTTAACCAAACCACACACATTTAATTACACACTGTTTATTCTGCACAGCTTCCTTCCTTCTCAATCACAGCTAGCTTCCTGTTTCCTGTTTCCTGCTTCCTGTTGCAGGTAACAGCTGACACTTACACACAGGAAAAGCCACATTTCGCCAGTTTGGGATAAAGGGCTCAGACCACCGGCTGAAGTTTCAGTGGTAGTAATCTCAGCTGTATTAGTTTCCCGGGTTGTAGTTTCAGGTAGTTAAAGGTAAAAGGTAGTATTTTTGAACAGGAAAAGGTTCAGCTGCTTCTCATCCTGAAAGTGCAGTAAAACAGACTCTATTACAGAACAACTCACGATAACACGGGGATTGGTGTCCACACGATGCAGTACGGATATCGACTGGCGGTTAGGTCTATCTTCTCAAACGCTATTTGATAATTCTTCACGGACTCTATTTCAGCAACATCCGCCATCACCGTCAAACCCCGCCCTCTCTCAGGCACTTCCTGCTCGAGTCCGGCGGATTGATACGTCATCACCGCTAAACCCCGCCCTCTCTCAGGCACTTCCTGCTCGAGTCCGGCGGATTGATACGTCATCACCGCTAAACCCCGCCCTCTCTCAGGCACTTCCTGCTCGAGTCCGGCGGATTGATACTGAAGCGTCGTTACTTCTGATCCGGGCATTTCTCTTTAAGAATCGAGTTTAACATAAAAAATAATTGATATCATATGTTTATTTATTTATTTATTTATTTATCAGACTGCATATATACAATCTGCTAATGAAAATAATATTTTTTGAGAGAAAAAGATGAAAAAAAAAACGTACGTAGGAATAGGAACTACTTTTCTCTCTGGCTTCTTCCTTCTCTCTGTCTCTCTCACACTCACACACACACACACGCTCAAAAACCAGTGCAGTCTCATACATTCACGTACAGTCTCACACACACTTACAGTTCACTTTATTAGGAACACCTGTACACCTGCTTATTTATGTAGTTATCCAATCAGCCAATCATGTGGCAGCAGCACAGTGCATAAAATCCTGCAGATGCAGGTCAGGAGCTTCAGGTTAATGTTAGCATCAAACATCAGAATGAAGAAGTATGATCTCTGTGACTTTAACCGTGGCATGATTGTAGGTGCCAGATGTGCTGGTATTTCAGAAACTGCTGATCTCCTGGGATTTTCACACACACCAGTCTCTAGAGTTTACACAGAGTGGTGCGAAAAACAAAAAACATCCTGTGTGTGGAGGGACTGCAGGCTGAAACACCTTGTTGATGAGAGATCAGAGGAAAATGAGCAGACTGGTCTGAGCTGACAGGAAGTCTCAAGGTATTTCTGCATGCTGAAATGCTTTTCTGCTCACCACAGTTATAAAGAGTGATTATATGAGTCACTATAGACTTCCTTGCAGCTTGAACCAATCTGGCCATTTTTCATTAACCCTCGCTTATTAACAAGGTGTTTCCACCCACAGAACTGTGGCTCACAGAATGTTTTTTGTCTTATCAATATACACTGAAATATTAAAATATTTTTCATGTGCCCTGCCACACTGCAAAAATTGTTCAGGAACGGTTTGAGGAACATGACAAAGAGTTCAAGCTGTTGACTTGGACTCAAAATTCCCCAGAATTCAATCTGTGGGCTGTGCTGGACAAACAAGTCCGATCCATGGAGGCCCCACCTCACAACTTACAGGACTTGGATATTGCTGCTAACGTCTTGGTGCCAGAAACCACAGCAGACCTTCAGAGGTCTTGTGGAGTCCATGCCTCGACACTGAGAGCTGTTTTGGTGGCACAAGGAGGATCTACACAATATTAGGCAGGTGGTTTTAATGTTATGGCTGATTGGTATTTACATAGATATGAGGTGAGTCGTGCCTGTGCCTCTAGTGTAGGTGTACTGTGTCCCCTGTAGTGATGCTTCGGGTGTAATGTCTTTCGGTGTGATTCATCCAACTACTACTGCTTTTTGTTTTAGCACAGAGTGCACTATCCAGGTGCTGGCATTTGTTTTTTTTTAATTTAAGGCTTATTAAAAAAGTGGTGATTGTGGTGAGTTTTTGGTGTCTCAAGAGGTTTTAACCCTGTAGTCTGTCTATTCATTCGCCTTAGCGGTGTAGAAGCTGGTGTCCACAGTCTGACTATTGTGCAAAAATAGCTTTTGTACAACAATATCAATAAAAACTGCATGTCATCTTTAAAAGTAATAAGTTATCAATCTGAAATCTGAAATTTGAGCTTTCTCTGTCTTTTTGTTGTGGAGCAATCAATAACTGAACAGATGTGTATCCTTGGGACTTGTTTACAGCTTAATGGAGCTCCTGATGTAATGTGGGACATCACAAACCAAATACTTTTACCATCAAAAAATGATGTTCCAACAAGGCAACAATAAAATCCAACATGGCTTACATTTTGGGATAGTGAGACTTAAATTAAATGACCCTATTTTGCCCTCTGGGCAAAGGGGTATTCGATGGTCTGAACATTAGGGAAATGGCCCAAGACATTTAACCCCATAAATAATTATGTGAACACTGGTTCATGTAGGGAAAGTAGACATTTATGCAAAATAATATGATTTTAAACATGAAGAAGGCTTTGGGCCATGCTGATCCTTTCAGTGTACATAAGGTGCTCAAGCAGAAAAAGACCTTAATCTATTTTGCATTGAAATTCTCTCAACGTTGCAAGACATTAGTAATACAAAGGTTCTCAAAGCAAGCCTTATTGTAATGTAAGTATGACTTTTCCATTTCTTTTCATTATGATGTTTTTTACCTATCAGTGTTTGTATATCAAAGTAGGCAGTGATATCTGCCATTTGGTTCGGTGTTGGGAGTTGTCATGGTTGTTAAATCTGTAGTGCACCATGAAATGATTAATTGTCAGAGCCGGATTTCACCGGCCGATCAGGTAGCGCTTCCCTCTTGAATATGAAGGAGCATTCCCCTGCCATCTTACATTTCTGAAATGGTATCCTACAAACTACAAGGGTGTGTAAAAGGACTGGTATGTTTTCGATATGGAGCACTGAGAGATTAGAGATTAGAGAGAGGAAATAGGGAGGAAAACATGGAGATAACGAGTGGCAAGTGACGATCAAGATTGTGGGAACATTTTAACTCATTATTGCCAAATAAGGTCAATTATTATTCTGTAATGAACATTTTTGTGTGTCAGTAATAATGAACAGAACTAAATAAAGAACACATTGTCAGTGTGCCAAACACAAAACTGCTGCAACACCACAACCTAATGATGGTGATCAAGGCAATGTTGGAGGTCCTTCCTTTGGTAATTATTTTATTGTATTATCTTAATAATTATTCAACTATATATGACAGCATATACTCTCCTGTTCCTCCTGATCTAATTTGCCTAACATTAATATAGGCTTCAGGGCCTTTATTAAGCTTCTGGATCCTACATACTTTCCCCAGTAGGAATGCCTTGAAGACAATGATGGAATGAAAATATTAGGCCACCAAAGAGAAGGCTGTGTCTGAGGCTGAGATAGGGGAGGTCTCAGCAGTCAGCCTATCAGTTGAAATTCTTACTTAATTGTGAAGTGTCATGTCATCACAGAGGAGGTGAAGCTCTCTACTGTTCTTCTGGGGGTAAAAGAGATTCCCCAAACCCACTTGCAGCTCACACAGCCAAGGCCAAGATGGAGTTGTCTGAAGAGAAAAGGGTCTAAAAGTCATCCATCTTGTTAAGATGTTAAAAGGTCATATAGACATATCAGACATAACATGAGCCAATAACAGTAAAAACAACTTGACTGAAGTATTATCTTTAATAGAAAGGTGATTGGGCAGCATGGTTACACAGCATTGATTCGATTCACAGCTCCAAGGTCCCCGGTTTAATCCTGAGCTCAGGATACTGTCTGTGCGGATGTGGGTTTCCTCCGGGTTCTACAGTTTTACATTTACATTTATGGCATTTGGCAGACACCCTTACCCAGAGCAACTTACAAAAGTGCTTTGAAGTCTCTTTCAATAAATACGTTTTGATACTGGTTCACTAGGTCACAAACTAAGAATACCATCAGTTCAAAAACTCTGTTGGGGAGGTAATATGGTAACAAGCGCTCAGACAACACAAAGTTTTTTTTTTTT
>CM041003.1:13802895-13814634 GCA_022985145.1 Pangasius djambal
CTTGCTCATTAGGGATAAATTCACAGTGATAAATTCAAATATTTGTAGTATATTTTTTGTTAATCCATTTATTTCTGTAAAGCTGCTTTGTGACAATGTCCATTGTTAAAAGCGCTATACAAATAAAACTGAATTGAATTGAATTGATGTGAGCAGCTACAGGAAGCCAGTGGAGGGAGCGCAGCAATGGGGTGGTGTGGGAGAACTTAGGAAGGTTGAAAGCCAGTCATGCAGCTGCATTCTGGATCAGTTGCAGAGGACGAATGGCGCTCAGAGGCAGACCTGCCAGGAGTGAGTTGCAGTAGTCCAGTCTCGAAATGACAAGCGACTGAACAAGCACCTGTGTGGCCTGTGTGGATAGAAATGGACGAATTCTTCTGATGTTATAGAGGAGAAATCGACATGAGCGTGTCAGATTAGCAATGTGAGAGGAGAAGGACAGTTGATTGTCCATGGTTACCCCAAGGTTACGTGCAGTGACTGAAGGTGAGATCAGAGAGTTGTCAAGGGAGATCACAAGATCCTGACATGGGGATGAATCACCTGGGATAAAGAGCAGTTCAGGTTTGCTGGGATTAAGTTTCAGCTGTCATCCATGATGAGATGTCTGCCAGACATGCTGAGATCTGAGCGGAAACATGGGTGTCTCAGGGAGGGAAGGAGATGATGAGTTGAGTGTCATCCACATAGCAGTGGTATGAAGACCCATCGAGTATAGAGGGAGAACAGAAGAGGACCAAGTACTGAGTCTTGTGGGACACCAGTGGAGAGGCTGCAGGGAGCAGATGTGGATCCTCTCCATGTCACCTTATCTGACCGACCCTCCAGGTAGGAAGCAAACCATTGCCATGCTGCACCACGAATTCCTAGACTCATGAGGGTGTACAAGAGTGTCTTGTGGTTGACTGTGTCTAAAATGCTGCTGAAAGGTCGAGGAAGATGAGGACTGAAGATAGTTTGGCTGATCTAGCAGCATGTAGCTTCTCAGTGACAGCCAAGAGGACAGTCTCTGGAATGTGCCGGTATGAAGGCAGACTGATTAGGATCTTGGAGGTTGTTCTGTGAGAGATAGAGAGACAGTTGATTGTAGACAGTTTGTTTGAGGATTTTAGAAAGAAAAGAGAGAAGCGATACCTAGTACAACATGAAATATATCAGTTTTCTCCCTCCTCCCAAAAACAGGCCAGTAGTTGGATTTGCTAAGATGAAATTGCCTGTCGGTATGAATGTGTGTGTGTGTGTGTGTGTGTATATAGTGCCCTGCAATGGACTGGCATCCTATTCAGGCTGTGTTCCTGCATAAGGCCCAGAGTAGACAGGATCGGCTCCAGATCCATCGAGACCCTGACCTGGATAAAATGGTTAATGGAAGTGCGTGAGTGAGTAGGTGTCTGCCTTGTCTTAGAGCTACACTGCTGAACCTTAGATTTAAAGAACTTGGATTTTATCATGTCAGTGCTCAGGCAGCTGTGGAAAGGCAGTCAAGGGAATGTGCCAGTTTCACAAGCATATTTCCCAAACCCCCATTTACTTAATGATGAAATACCCTTTTTCACTTTAAACCCTTCCTCACAGCAAAGTTCACTTCTCCTTTCACATGGAATACTTGCCATGCAACTCAAAACCATGGCTATACACTGCTTTATTAGTACAACATGAAATCTTCTTCTTCTTCTTCTTTCGGCTTTTCCCTTCAGGGGTAAAACATGAAATATATGTATTATTACTAATTGTAAGAATCAGTTGATTGTAGCCTACAGTTCTTTCTTACTTTTTGCAGTAGTGGCAACAGATTACATCTTTGGAACAACAAATCTAAACACTTTATTTTAGCACAATCCCATCCATAATGTATTCACATACATAACATACAAATCAAACATGAATGAACAAGGTGATTCGCAGCAGGGCCAGACTGACGCCAAGGTTACCCTGAGCTGTAGCTCCGGAGTGAAATGGGCCCTAAATCAAAACGTATGAAAGAATATTTAGGTTTTCAGTCCAGCAGTCAGAATAGTTTTAAATAAATATTTCTGCTGACTCTTCCCAGTTCAATGCTTCATTGAAAGAGATTGCAATGATTAGTTTAGTTGGTCGTATTTGGCTTTATTCGTTCAAGTTTTGACAGTGGGGAGCTTACGAAGTCACATACGAGCAGTCCTGAGGGCTTTTGATATTAGATAATTGTTATATGTTGGATAACAGAGAATATATCATAGAGCAAAAACAAAAAGCTTTGGAAGGTGGACTTCTTAAAGGTAAGGACTTATATTTGTATTTTATTTTAGAGATTTAATTTGGACTATAGATTTATCTTGGCTTTTGGTCGATTGGCCACATTGCTGTCTGTTAACAAGCCATAGCAGAGTGTGTTGTGTGGACTTCTTAGAAGATTCGGCTAAGCTGGATGGCATTGTGTCTTTTTTTACTGCGATAAAATTAGTTCCATATTCAGACATTCGGGTCTTTCTGCCCAATAGCGCACAGACAGCACACCAAGCTGTTGTAAGGTTACATGTTTTGAATGTGACATCAAAAAGAGAACCAACTACAGCCATGTATTCGGATCTAATTCAATCTCATAGAACACGTTCTCAGTCTGAGAATCTGTTTCTGTGTCACTACAACATTAGGAACTGCAGCAAAAAAGAGAGTGAAACGTTTAATATTACCTTAAACTTATAATTTCAATAGGGTCTTGCTGAACAGGAGCTAAGAGTGGCTGGGTAGCTGCTATCAGAGGTGGACAAAGTACTGAGAAATTATACTTAAGTGGAAGCATCCAACCAAAAATGAGTAGAAGCAGCCATTATTTGTCACCTATACTCTATTTCTTTGCATATCTCAGCTTGTTAGGAAGCTGTGGTCAGAGTGCAGGGTCAGCCATGATACAGCACCCCTGGAGCTGAGAGGGTTAAGGGCCTTGCTCAGGGGCCCAACAGTGGCAGCTTGGTAGTGCTGCAGCTTGAACCCCCAACTTTCTGATCAGTAACCACTGAGCCACCACTGCCCTTAAATACACCGATCAGCCATAACATTATGACCACTGACAGGTGAAGTGAATAATATTGATTATCTCGTTACAATAGCACCTGTCAAGGGTTGAGATACAGTATATTAGGCAGCAAGTGACCAGTCGGTTCTCGAAGTTGATGTGTTGGAAACAGGAAAAATGGGCAAGCATAAGGATTAGAGAGACTTTGACTATGGTCAAATTGAGTTGGCTAGATGACTGGGTCAGAGCATCTTTAAAACGGCAGGCCTTGTGGGGTGTTCCCGGTGTGCAGTGGTTAGTACCTACCAAAAGTGGTCCAAGGAAGGACAGCCGGTGAACTAGCGACAGGGTCATGGACACCCAAGGCTCACTGATGCGTGTGGGGAGTGAAGGCCCGTCTGGTCCGATCCCACAGAACAGCTACTATAGCACAAATTGCTGAAAAGTTAAAGCTGGCTCTGATAGAAAGGTGTCTGAACACACAGTGCATGCTGATCTCTGTCCACTGCCAAAAGTGCCTACAATGGACAGGTGAGCATCAGAACTGGACCACGGAGCAATGGAAGAAGGTGGCCTGGTCCGATAAATCACATTTTCTTTTACATCATGTGGAAGGCCGGGTGCATGTGCATCATTTACCTGGGGAAGAGATGGCACCAGCATGCACCATGGGATGAACGCAAGCTGGCGGAGGCAGTGTGATGCTCTGGGTGATGTTCTGCTGGGAAACCTCGGGTCCTGGCATTCATGTGGATGCTATTTTGACACATACCACCTACCTAAACATTACTGCAGACCAAGTACACCCCTTCATGGCAATGGTATTCCCTAATGGAAGTGACCTCTTTCGGCAGCATAATGCACCCTGCCACACTGTAAAAATTGTTCAGGAATGGTTTGAGGAACATGACAAAGAGTTCAAGGTGTTGACTTGGCCTCCAGATTCCCCAGATCTCAGTCCAATCGAACATCTGTGGGACGTGCTGGCCATCAAGTCCGATCCATGGAGACCCCACCTCACAACTTACAGGACTTAAAGGATCTGCTGATAACGTCTTTGTGCCGGATACCACAGCACACCTTCAGGGATCTAGAGGAGTCCATGCCTCGACGGGTCAGAGCTGTTTTGGCAGCAGAAGGGGGACCAACACAATATTAGGCAGGTGGTCATAATGTTATGGCTGATCGGTGCATACTCAAGGGAAGGTAAAAAGGTGCTTCTTTTAAATGTACAATGTACAAGTATTAAATGTGTCTTTAACTGATGAAATTAAGTTCATGTTTTCTTGTAAAAATTAACTTTTATTACTTATCCAAAACTGTTAGTTGATTTTTGTTTTAAAGCAAATACACCATGCATATTGATTTTGAAATTATTGTTTACTAAATCCATTGTACTATTTGATTTCATTTAATTTTGCATTAAATGCACACTTTTTACCCTTGAATTCTCATTCTTTGTTTGCACTCAAGCACCTTTGTACAAAGCTCTACCTCGGCTCGTTTGTGAAGGCTGTACCAGTTGCAGTAAACAAGCTTTCCTAGTGTCTTTTCTGTGAAGCGCGCCCCCTGGTGGCAGGCTCCAATTAAAACTAAACTTCCACACACCACCAGAGGTCGCTGTGCTCCCAGGGTTCAGTGCTCCAACACTTCAGCTCAGTTACTGGCACAGTCAGGCTTCAGGAGAGGAATTAGGCCCCAATCTTCACTTAATTATTATTAATAATAAACTGAACATACAGGTTGATAATTGGTGTGGACACGTGGGAGGAGCCTAAAATGCTGGTTGCCCCTCATTGGTCAGCCTGCAAAAGCTGTTATTCTTCTGCAGCTAGTCAAAATAAGAGACTAAGAGTCTATCTCTGACTACAGCTTCCAGGACTGCTAGGTCTTTTTATGGAAGTTGCCTAGTATTATTTGACAACAGAAATATAAATGAATAATAAAAGGTTTGTGCTGTGATTTATGATGTGTAGTCTTGTGTAGGCTAATTATCTGTAGGCTGATGCTTCAGGTGGGGTGAGGAACAGAGGTCAATGCTACATATCTAATTATAAGCATTATAATTATATTATAATTATAATATATATTGATTATTATAAATGAATTATTAATTTAATAAATTAAATTAAATAAACGTGTCTGATACACTAACAATTTATTTCTGTAACACTGTTCAAAAACAATAGTAAAAGATCATAATATTTGTTGATCAAACATCAGAATGTGGGAAAAGGAGATGAGCAGTTTCCAGCTCATCTGGCACCAACATCCACGCCACGGTTAAAGTCGCAGAGATCACACTTTTTCTTCATTCTGATGTTTGACTTTAACTGTTAAAGTCGTATCTTGGGTGCGCAGGAACTACATGACGGAAATGTTCACATCAATGTTTATACTGCTGTGCTAGCGCAAACATGAACGCTATCTACCATACTTAGGCAAACATTTGTTGCCTAGCAATGCTGAGCGGTGGTTATTCTATCAACTAACAGTTGCTGTGGTTAACATTAGTCAGCTCAGACGTGACTGTGTAGAGAGAAACTCGTATGTTAGCTCATGTTTATTAGTTATTGCAAGGAAACACACCTCTCACACCCTGAGAGATTTCAAATCAGTTGGCGTTAGGGAACCAGCGGAAGGGAGGCAGATGATGCTGTGATTGCAGAGCACAGTTCTTGTTTAAGTGGTAACGCAATTTAAGTTGCAGCACATCGCACAAGTACCACACAACTTCTAAGTTATCTTCGTAAGAGGTATTATAAGAATGCTTTAATGTTTTGGAGTCTGTGGAATATATCCTTCATGCCAAAGAAACGTGCCATTGTTAAAGTTTTTGCAGATTCTCTTTGGTAGAAGAGATCGCGGACACCGAGCAGACCTGAATAATAGGACAACGACTGGGCGACATACATACAGATCCTTTCAGGATAGGAATCATGAAACTCCAGAAGAGTTTTTTGTCAGGCACAGAAGTATGAATTTTGTTAACTCTACATGTTGATGATTTTGAGGTTTGCAACCCTCTAGGTACTTTCCACACTAAACATAAACTGTGCCTTGGGTAATGTGCCACCAGGCTCGCACTTATGACTATCCTCCGTTTACCTGGCGGTGCTGTGCACAACTGAAGAGCTGAAGAGATACGGTTATGATTCTGTCTTAGAGCATCTTGTTCAAGATTTAAAAACTCTTTTTACTTTTTTTGTTCCATTGCTTGATATTAAAGGCACAATTCAGGCAATAGTATGGCAGGTTTTTTTTTGGAGAGAACTTTACTTGCAGATTTTGCATAGCAGGAAAATCAGACATCTGGTCAAAAGAGGTGAGATCAGATGCTTCGAGCATCAGGACAATGGAACTGCTGGAGTCTTGCATGAAAATCGCAGCAGAGAATGGTGACAGATGTTTTGGGGTGAAAAAAAGTCTCTAAAAATCTCACCCCCTTCAGTGTTATAGCGCAGGCTCTCCCCCGGACATGATTGGTTTGAGGGCATAGTGCCTATAGAAGTAGCACGTTGCTTCACCTTTCTAATTTCAATCTTGACTGTCTCAACAAAGCAATCCTAAATTCATATTCATAAGTTGTGAGACAACACAAACAGGCCACAGGCAACAACAAAACAAATCAATAGGTGGGAACACAAAGGAAAATTGGGCCCTTTTAAGATTCCATTTGTAATTGTGTGCGTGATAACTGAAGGAGAAACAGCACGGGATTTGGTGCTTTCCTTAAGGACATTATTGAGCTTGTGGTTCTTCCAACATACACAGAAGAGTCCATCTTGAAGCTAAAATTTTAGAGCACAGACTGAGATACCAAGAATTGTTCCCTGGTGGAAGACTACTGCCTAAACATACTGTACTTATTTTATTCAAAGCTTTATTCAAAAATGATCAGACTGTTTAGTCCTCTTGTCGGGGTGGGGACTGTGGTGTTTTTTAGGCCAAGCATAGTTTTTAAGCAGGTTGTGCGACACACAAATTACTTTAAAAATTGCTTTGCCCCTCTCTCTAGCAAAGAAGCATCATCTTATGATATGAATTCACTTGCAATAATCTAGCCTTATATGTTTCAAATGCCTGGCCTGTCCCTGCTGAAGTTCTGACTGAAGTCATAGCTAAGACTGTTGCTGAGAAATTCCCTGGAACGAGTGAAGTTCATGTCACCAATCAGTGGTGTAGAATTCGGAGAGGAGACGATCATTTGCCTTGGATCTACAAGTGCACTGGCTGAGTTTGCACAGGTTGTTCAGACTGTAGTACAGGAGAGACTGTTTTACTGTGAAACAGTATTGTGGTTGGTACAGGGAACAGTTCTGAGCTTTCAAGTTGAGTCCATCCAGAGAAAAGGTTTTAACTGAGCATAGTGATTTGGCTGATGATTACCCTTTGGCAGACTACTGTGTTTAGGATCCCTGCACATAGTGACATTGAAAAGCTACATTAATGTGTAAGGTGTGTAATCTGTGACCAAAAATGTGAAATGCTAAACCTTAACATTCTGAAGACATGGCTGTTGTGTAATTTCTCATTAATTCAATTATAGACTGCTGTAAAATGACTGCTCATCTGAAGCTCAGGGTCATTCTTGGAGAGAACATGCTTTCAACCACAGATGTGCAGGACAAGGCTACCGTCAAGTTAATATTCCTGCCATCTACCACCAGCTTGGAGAGTCCTGGTGAACTTGGCCAGTTTGGTGGCTACCCAGCTGTAGTCACTTCTTAAGGTCTGTCTCTAACCTCTTCAGAATGTGACACAGAAGACCCAGAGGACACTGGAACCATCCAGGAGGGGGTTGAAGTGATGAGAGCACTTCATAGTGTGGCATTTTGTTACTGGGAGTGATATATGCAATAACCTTAGCAACCACCAGAACCCAAATATACCTTAGAAGGTCTTCAGAAGATGGCCATGGAGCTGGATGGAATGAAACTAATTGTGAAAACTGAAATTTGCTGTCAGGGACATCACTGAGCTATTCTTGCCTGACACATGCACTAGGAAACCGTACGTTATTAATGGAAGGATATATTTTATGTTGTTAGACCTATTCTGTATTTTTTGTGTTCTGAAATATCTTTACAGCCATTTCATCTAATGTAAAGTTACTGATTTCCTCAGTGTTTGTCATTTTTGAAGTCTTTTTATGTTTTCAGGTTATCTCTCTGCCTGTCTGTCTGCGCATCCATCCAAGATCCTCACTGTTACGATATCTCAAGGAAGAATGGTTAAATGTGTGTAGGATTTACATGGAAATATCATTGTAACTAGCAGATGAACTGATTAGATTTTGGGATTGACCCAAATAGGGTCAAGGTCAAAGCAAGGTCAAATGTCTGAAATAGTTTTTCTTCAGTAGCTTTTTTCCTGTTTGATACCCAAATTTTGGTAATGTTAACCAGAGCATGTACAGCTTCCAAACATATTATTCTATCAGATATCAGTGGTAATATGTTTCTGTAATATGTTCATGTAGACTGCTTGAATGAATTTTAATAATATTTGCATGCATTACACCTATAGGTTGTGGGGGTGGGGATGGATACTGTACAGCTTCCAAATTTAAGATTGTATAACACTGACAAAACAACTCCAATCACCTGTTCAAACTTGTTCCCCATGAGCTCCACTTCCCTTTTTTTTTTTTTTTGGAAGGATGTGTTTAATGAAGAGTAGATGGAGTGACTGCAGTACAGGAGAGCAAAGCAAACATCAGCATTTTAAATTATAATTACCATCAACAAGTAAAGCATTCGATTTTACACATTTTTTTTTGCTCTTTCAGACAAAAACTGAAAGAGCCGTTTCCAGTGGCATCCCTAATAAATACAGTTAACTGATGTTATATGCATATTTAATGATGATAAAATCTGTCAATGTGTGTCTGATTTAATTTCACATTCACAATGAACTAAAAAAAAAAAATCTCCATTTACCGTTGCAGAAAGCGAGAGCACCACAACAGGGCATATTTTAAAACAGCTCAAAACACCTGCACAACTGTCAATCATTCTGGATTCACATGTCTATGGTTTTTTGGCTTTTTTTTTGTGTTCCGTTGTTAAAATGTGTAAAGTTCAGCAGATCTGAAACATCATTTAAACATTTCTTTTTTTGGTATTTTTCATCTCACCTTAGCCCCATCTTCAATTCATTCCCCACAGTGTGAGTACTTCTGCTTTATACACTGAAAAACGGGAAGAGTGTGGTTGGTCAGATTTAAGAGAACATATTACATATAGTTTACATAAAAATATATTAAGTTTCTCATCAAAACATGATTTTATTGCTTATATTAAACTTAATTTAAACAAGTTTCTAATTACTAGATATAATTATATTATGGGTACAAATGTGGGGTTTGACTTTATACAGGGCTTTGAAAATAAATGATCAAATCATGTTGGATGTACAAAAACAAATTTTCTTATAACGGTATATAACTCAATTCAATCACGTGGAACCAATGTCTGCATCTAGATAAAGTAAACTGTAGTAATAGGCTTGTGATTGGGTTGTGGAAACCAGAGCATGTACAACTTCCAAACGTATTATTCTATCAGATATCCACGCCAATATTTTTGTAAGCCAATCTTTTTTCATGTACTTAAAATGAATTATAAAAATATGTGCATGAAGTACAGCCATAGGCTTGGGGGCTGGGGCATTTTTCTAAACCAATATTTGCATGTATTACATCTATAGGCTTTGGGCTAGGGTTATTGTTATTAGGACATACAGCTTCCAAATGTAAGACTTTCGTAATAACAGCTTCAGAAGGTGGTTCTCTTTAACTTTAAGCACTGGTCTGCACAGGAACACTCAATGATAGACTCATCATATAAAAACAGTGATTACAGAGTTAACACACAAAAGCAAAAACATGCACCTTTTTGGAGCTACTTCATCATCCAGCTGTGCAATCTATACTTTAAGAAGGACAGCTGTAAATACCATAGGTGGTTTCTAAGCTGAAACAACCACCACAGACAAGCATAACTTTTATGTGATGATCTGTTGAAATCAGTGGACACTGAGGCCCATGCTATTGCACGTTACCAGGAGCTGGAAGCAGTATGTGCAGCAGGAGGCTTTAATCTGACACAGTGGGTTAATAGCAGGCAAGCTGTTTTAGCCTCCTTTTCTGAAGCTGACATTAGCAAAAAAAAAAAGAAAAAAAAAGAAGAAGAACTTTAATCTTGATGTGGAAGATATACGTACTGAAAGAGCACTTGGGATCCATTGGTGTGCTGAGCAGGACACCCTCTAGTTCCAAGTGTCCGTTAAAAATCAGCCATGCACCAGACGAGGAATTCTATGACCTTCTTGGATTTCTTGCACCATCAACACTCCCAGCAAAGCACATCTTGCAGGAATTATACAAACTTAACTTTGGGTTGGATGAAGAAATTCCAGAGTTATACTCTGTCATGAAGTCACTCCTGTCATGAAATGCATTTAGGCGATGAAATCCTGGGATATGGAACAAATTAAACTGCTTTGAAGGGGAGATAAGTGGACTTTCAGCCCCCCACTGGTGTCCATCATGGACACATATGGGAGAGAGTGATTTGAACAATCAAAAAGGTTCTTTGTTCAGTTGTGAAACAACAGTCTTTGGATGATGAAAGCCTTCAAACAGTAATGTGTGAGGATGAAGCTATTTTTAACAGCCGTCCCTTGACTACAGTGTCATGACCCAAAAGACCTGGAACCATTAACTCCTAATCATTTGCTACAACTGAAGGTTATGCCACCAGGCTTATTTACAAAGCATCTCTATGCCAGACACTGCTGGAGGCAAGTCCAATACATTGCTGACCTGTTCCGGGTACATGAATCCCTTCCTCTAATGCAAGAGTGACAGAAATGGTCCCGTGTTCGACACTACTTCTGCCCTGGAGCTGATTCCACAGCACCATCGGGATCCTGGATTACTGCAAGAGTCACTGAAGCCAAGCCTGATACTGGTTCTGGCCTGAATCTTATTATGCGTCTTTAGATAAATCACCTTGAAAGGCCCATTAGCAAGATATGGCTACTGGTAGAAGACCCATGGCACAAGTTTGATTAAACACACTGGCGCATATCAAGATGTGATCGAAGTGTAGACTTTCAGCTTTATTTTAAGAGATTCCACAAAAATATGGCATTTACCATTTAGGAATTACAGCTTCTGGCTCTCCCTTTTAGTTATGCTGTACTGGAGTCCCTGCTTACACTCTGCATACAAAGTACATTGTCTTTAACCATTATGTGACAACTAGCATACCTAGTAATCTCTCTCTCTCTGTCTTGAGCTACACATGCTACTCCTGAGATATCAGTGATCCTGAACACTTCTGCTCTCCAGACCTAATTTTTCTGCATCGTGTAGTTACAATATATTCCTTATTTTAGCAATATTTCTGAGATGAAAGAAAGCGATCCTAGTGATATTATCTACATGAGCTTCAAATGAAAGACTAGAGTCGATAATCACACCAAGGTCTTTTACTGCTGCAGATGATGAAACAGAAAGGCCATCCAGAGTTATTATGTAATCAGAAAGCTTACTTCTAACTGCATGTGGTCCTAGTACAAGTACTTCTGTCTTGTCAAAATTAAGTAAGAGAAAGTTAATAAACATGTCTTTTACACATTCCTCAACTTTATTAAGCTGGTGTCTGTCATGTGGCTTTGCTGAAACATACAACTGTGTGTCATCAGCGTAACAGTGGAAGCTAATACCATGTTTA
>CM041003.1:13872440-13890295 GCA_022985145.1 Pangasius djambal
TTCAAATCAAATTAAGAACTTAAAATGGCCCTCCCAACCCCAGCCCCACCTATACATGCCCACTTGGTCTAAGAAAAAAAATATACTGAAAACTGAGACAGGCAAGAAATTAAATTCTTACTGTCATAAACATGCTTTTCTTTTATACGGAAGCAGGCGATATATATAAGCACATGCAGAGACCATTCACAGCACCTTCAATCATTCATTACATTCTAACCACAATGAAGAGCCATAACGAGTTAGCTTGTACAGACACAGATATACAAGCAAGAACCAAGCCAGACACAGCCAGAAAAGATAACAAAATATAAAAATAAATTGCTGAATAATCGCTATTTTGCAGTAAAAAAAACAAGTAGCAAACAGCAAGGATGAGGAAGGTTGCTTCTCCGTCATGCTGTAACCCTGAAGTGGGGATAAGTTCCAACCTTGCGCATTCGCACCATCACTTGTGGGGGCTGTACAAGCCCCAGAGGGGAGGGAACAGAAGCCACATTAGAGCCCCTCACATACATTAAACCTCAATTAACACTTACATACTACAGACCTTCATGTAATCAAGATTTAAACTGTGTAAAACAAATGCATTTCTCATATGGCATACAGTACTGTGCAAAAGTCACATGTAAAGAAATGCTGTAAATTAAAAATGCCTTCAAGAATAAAGAGCAGTAACCAGTAATAAACTAACCAGTCACAACCCTTTGTCTTTTAAAATAAATCAGTAGTCTCAGATGCACGTTGTGCAGTTTTGTAAGGAAACTGGTTTTTCTAAGCATGTTGGAGAACTTGCCACAATTCATTTGGAGACTTCGACTGTCCCACTTTCTTTCTCTTCTCAGATAAACCTTACAAGCAGCATTATTTTTTTTGATGAAAAGTTACTTCTTTACTGACATACAACATTTTCCTGTAAAATTTCATGGTTGGTAAAATAATGCTTGGAAATGAAAAAAAAATAGTTTTACTGATGTAGAAGTCATCAAATGAACTTCTAAGACAATTAATATTAGAAAAAAATTTTTAGGAAAGATTTTGCACAGTACAGTATGTTTAAGGCCTCAGTAAGAGGTCATGTTCTCAATTCTTGCTACGCATCCAGTGTAGCTTCTGAAACTGAAGCACACACCTGACTCATTTTCTCCCCATTAGTGGTCATCACTGCCAGGGCATCACGGTGCCGCCACTCACGCCGGACAACCATCTGCAGGGGAACATAATTACCCACCCTGGCATCTCTCTCTCTTTCTCTCTCTCTCTCTCTCTCACACACACACACACGCACACACACACAGTTGCACACAGCCTGGCTGAGCATACCAGGGTACAGACTTGCCCTTTCACAGCCAATGGTACGATTTCTATCGGACAGTGTGTAACTGAGGGTGTAGCACTTCAAACTTACATTTACTACATTTAAGTAAGGAATAAAACACTTGGGAATGTGCTGTTCAGACTGATGGTGTGAATCCTTTTAGAAATACTATGAGCACCCAGCATACGAGGCCCTTGTACCAGGGTTCAAGTGTTCAGGATCATTTCCTGGACTTTTATGACATAGTCATCAATCTGCCCACCATACCAAGGGGCCAAACCCACAGGCACTGATAGCCTGGCCAGGGATGCCACAGGCTGTATGTCCATCCACACAGGAAGTGACCATAGCGTCCCAACCACTAGCAAGTTCAGCAGTGTGGACAAGGATCTCACTGACCCTTTTGGGGGCCTTAAGCAGAACCCTTTGGTTTGATTGTTGAACGCTGTGTAGTGTGGACTGAATCAGTGAAGGATGTGGGAACATATACAGAAGGCCACCTCTCACAAAAGCTCACTGTCGGTGAGCCCACTTGCAGAGCTTCCATGTAAGAACATGTAAGGAAGGAACTCGAGGTCCAGCCAGGTCACCCTCAGTTCTAACAGGTTTGGCCTTTTCTGCCCCCCCCCCCCCCTTTTTTTTGAAAAAAGCCTTTTGCCTCCACAGAGTTGGAGATTACAACCCTCTCACTGAACCAAGGATGCATTTCTGTCTGTGGTATTTGGGGTTTAGTTGCGCACACTGGGGCAACAGAGTGGCTAGCATTTCCAATGAATCTATCTTCATGGTGATGAATCATATGGTATACTTCAGCACTAGTGTACTGCCCAGTTCACAGTGGGATCGAGCGTCATAATGTGAGCAAGGAGGGTGGACATGTCCTGGATGGTCTGTTTCCTGGTGGAGGAACCCATCATTCAAGTATGGCAATATCCTTATGCCTCTGCCCATCAGAGACAAAGCAAACTGCATGAATCTTGTAAACACCCATGGCTCTAGAGAAAGACCAGAGGGTAGGACATTGAATGCCTGCCCCCGACAGGCAAACCGCAAAAAAATTGGGAACATAAAAAGGTGCATTGCAAAGATTCACAGAGTCTGGGGCTGCATAACATAAGTAACATCCGATAACCTTCCTGGAAGGACCACCATCCTTCTCTTGAACTAAAAAGTATGTGGCGTTTAACCCTATGTTCTGATCATAGGATCTACTCTTTCCGGTGTGCCTCTGTAAAAGAGGAAACAAAGTTCTTGGAACAGGGTGGCCTCTTGATGGGATTGGAAATTTGCCAGCACCTGAACACTGTAGTCTGAGCACTGAAAAGTATATCCCTGCAGTTTTGTCATCAGAACCCACTGGTCTGATGTGGTTTCTGCCCAGTGAACAATCTCCCCTATTTTTAACCATAAAGCATCAACCACGCTTAGTGCCATCCATAACCGAATTGGTGGAGAGCCGCCCTGCATCCTGGCCTAGGTGTTGCACTGCCAGGAGTGAGGTTTCAGTCAGCATTGTCACAGAGGCATCAATAGCTGTGGATTGGAGTTACTGCTCCAATGTGAGCAGCAAAACTGTTAGTGAATTGTGTGTCCATGTCATGTACAAGGCAATGCAGTAAGACCTCAGAATGTCACCATTACGTCTGCATTCCGGTGCCTGGGCATCAAAGGGGATTTCTGACCTGAAGGCTAAAGCCACCAGTGACATGCTGCAGTAGGCATGCTGCACAGGCCGACCTGCTTACAAACCATCATATTAGCTGAAGCTCAGGCACGGTGCAGAAGAGTGTCTAAAAATCTTCACTGATCTTTACATAGTCCTGACACTGTGGCATAGTGAAATTCCCTGTGGCCAGTGCTGCACAGAACAGTGGATTCGGCACTATGAGCTTCTCATCAGTTTCCAGTCCAACCCAGGCCTCCCCTCCTTTCAGACGGTGGCTATAATCAGTCAGTTTGGAGCCTGCCGGCAGTGTATGTATTCTGGTAAATGCTACATCATCAAATCAGAGCTGAACATTGCGATTCAACTGTTGGATCACTGTCAGGAAATATCTCTCAGATGTGGCTACACACATAGCATGCTTTGAGAAAGACTCTGATCTCTTTCTCGGCGCACAGTCAGGATCCAATCGTGCCAGCCAGAGTGCCATGTTAGCATCAGTGACACTTCCAGAGCGCTTAGGCATTGGCTGCACGGGCACGAATCCTACAGCATGGCTCATAATCCCGCAGAGCTGAAGCTGTGTATATAGTGGAAACCAGCTAAGTCAGTCTTTAACCATGAAGAGTGCACATTATGGTGGGAAAGTCTCAGACCCACTAGTCATCTGGCAGAGGGGGATATAAAAACTGAAAGCATTACAGAGACAGTAAGAGACAGCAGAGAGTGTGGGATTAGCAGAGAATACTCGGTTCAAATCCCAGTCTGTCACTGTCATTTCAGCATGGTGCACATGCACACTAGAAGATGTCCAGGTGTAAAACATCACCCTGATGGTTAGGAGGAGTGAAACAGAGCTTAAAATTACAGTTTAACCTCTGAATGTTACAAAGCGCTGACACTGGAGACTCCTTCCATAAATGTTGAATAACATCTTACAGAAAAATTCAGATATCAGCAATTCTACACTTTTATTAGCTAAATTTTTTTTATAGTTTTTTTTTTTATTCATTTATTATTATTCTTACAGCCGGAACTGTACTGTCAGAGCCGAAATTATTCCACACCTTCATATTCAAGAGTTCAACAGCGCTACAACCGCGATAATGGTGAAATAATACATATTAGAGGTCTTCTCAATCACTCTGGCTCACGTTCTGAAAGAGTCTTAACATTCTCCAAACTGAAAGCGCAATAGTCACAACTGTTTTCTGGGTCATCACAACCCTAGTGTATGTCTACAAAATGTAGTAACTCACCCAAAAACATTTAATTCATGCTTCAAACCCTAGTTATTGTGTCAGTAAATTGGCCACCAGCATGAAAGGTTTTTTAGTCATCGTGTGAGCCGTGAGAGTCAAAACGTCTGGATGTTTTATACTTACTCTTTTGCACACGTGCCAAAACACGTGCAATTTGCTTAAACGAATTAGAAATTCAAATCTGGTGTGAACAAGAAACCAACTGTTCGGAGATCTGAACTTATTGTTTTGAGAAAAAGAAAATTCTCGTTCGAGAATTGAGCCAAAGCGATTGAGAAAAACATTCAAATGATCACAATAAAGGCATTCTGAAAAATAAGCCATAAAATTATTATTAGATATGACAGATGTCTATTCATTAGAACTGAATAGTGTTACATAGAATTTGCATCAACTTTGATGTACCTTGATCTCAGACGTGTCCTCAACTGCAACACTTTGCATTTTGAAGGTCCCAGTCACGCAGCTCTCTGCCTTCACCTCAATCTTCTTCTCTCCTGAGTGAGACGGTGGACTTGTGGGTGTCACCACGTCTTTGTGCTCCACCTGTACGGCTGATGTCACCATGTGAGAAGGAGCTGTATCGCCAATGGAGATAGGAGACATGATTGGAGCACTGACAGGACGCGCTGTCTTATTTAAGGTGGACACCATGGCTGAATGGAGAAGAGTAGGTGGAGGGGCAGAGAAAAAAAAGAGGGAAATGTTAAACCATCACAATGTATGCTGTAACCGGAAGATATTTGAAATCCTCCAATAAGGCTTATATTTCTGAAGACATTCTCAATTGCACACACTTCAGTAGCTGATCTGGTGTTGCACGTTATCCAATCGCACACACTTACGTGAATTGCTTAAGGCAGCTCATCGGACCAGAGACTAGTTACAGGGCTAGAGACATTCAGACTTTCTTTCACAGATGTGTTTTATTTAATTTTATTTACTTTTTCTTGTCTGATTATTGGCAACCATTAAAGACAAAACCAGAATGATTAGACCTCTTCAGACTCCACAGCACTACTCCAGTAACACCAGGCATTGTCTAAGATCCACTTGTGAATAATAAACACTTAATTGTTTTAATATACGCACACAAATTCTTAAAAAGCACATGAGCCATGGTGGACATCCAGTGGCAAGTTGGCGGGTCAGGATGTATACTGGGTCAGCTCCCGCATCCTGCACTTCAATTTTGATAACAACACAGTAAGGTTTGTTTACAATTGAATGTGCCTTTGCACACCAGCATGTCAGCCACAACTTTCATTTTAACAGTGCCATCGGATTTGTGATGAAGTCAATCTTGCACCTGCAGTTATTTAAATAATTTGGGATAACTTGAAATTCAAAGTTAGCATCACTAACAACTTGCTTTGAGGCAACATGATCAAAACGATCTTATAAAACGAAAATGATCTTATCTCATGATCAAAATGTGATCTTATAGAAATGGGAGATAGTGATGATCTCACAGGATTGTGACACATTTAGGCAATTTAAATTAAGCTCCCTTGTGCAATAACTGATTGGCATGTGGTGACCACGTTGTATACAAATCTCAGCATGTTGATGATCATTACGGAGTTTCAGAATTACGTGACTTAAAAGTAATGTGACACCAAATTTGTGTAGATACGGCAAAAATCCAGGGTGTGGTTTTTAAGCCGAATTAAGCTGGTTTAGGAACAAGGTTGAGGGTGGAAAAGGGCAAGCCCACAGCTGGTGTTTTTTTTTTGGGCTAGTTTTAAAATATTCTGTAGCTGCCAAAGCAGCAAATTAATTGAGATATTAAAGCAAATAAATAATAAAGCAAATACTTCGAATCAGAAATCTGTGCACACCATGGTGAACGTGTTTCACGCAAAAACGGAAAAAGAAGAAAACGGGTCTCCCTTTTCCATCTTTCTGGGCTAGTTTCAGTTCTTTTTTTTTTTAAGTGTTTGAGAAGTGGCTTGGCTGGACATTTTGCTGAGAACTGGCAAACTTACATCAGTCTGGCATAAATAGTGAAGAAATATCCCCCACCACACACACACACACACACACACACACACACACACACACAGAGAAATAGAAAACAAACCTCCGTCTAAGCTGTGAGAGGCCATCTTATTGGCAAAGCGCTTGAAGTGGGGTGCAGGGCGGCTGATCATGGAGCTAGCCTGCCGTGTTTGAGCCTGAGTTCGCCCACTATACCTGAACTTGGAGCCCAGGGCCAGGAGCTTTCTGGGTGTGGTGGCAGCTTCAGTAGATGTCAACCTGGGAAGCACAGCTAATATTTCAAGTGGATCCTCTATCATGCCTCATTCACATATATCTAAAGGAGAGGTACTCAAGTGGTGTCCGTAATCTCACTCTATTTTCGAATTCAGGTTCTGTGCCTTTTTAGTACTTTATTTTGTTCAGTTGATCGCCACTATGTTTATCCATAGAATGCTACTAAAACATTTGTTGATGTAGTCTCCAACTCAATGCCACATTTACAAAACAGTAATAAAGTCTGTCTCACCTGAAAAAGGCGTGGTGTTCTACACACACTTTCCAAAGCTTCTTAGAAGCTCTGTAACTGGGCAGCTTGAAGCCAATGGCACTCTCATAATGTTCCAGCTAGGACAGAGATTAAGAACATACCAAAAAGAGAGCAGGCCTTGCTGTAACTGTATCAGAATTATATTATAATAATAATAATAATAATAATAACAAAACAAATAAGCTTTTTGTTATTCATGTGCTTGGTGTACCTCAGATGGCCGTATCTTGATGAAGAAGCTGCTACGTTTGTAGGAGACTTTCAGCACTTTTGGCCATGGAAAGCGATTAATCCTCAGCTTGTCTTTATAAACCATGAGACCACTGGAGCAGACGCCCAGCATGATATCCACCCCATTCAGATCCTGAGAGACAGACATAAGCATGTCTCCAGTTATATGCAATATAGGCCATGTTCAGAGATGAAGACATAAGTCTAAATGTCACATCAGTATTTACACATCACTATTTAAGTTGCATGAGATGGGTTAAGCATGTCCTTAAATTGGATCAGACAACACACCAATGAACTTGTGGTACAAATCGTGCTCTTGTGGTACATACAGTGATGTATGTGTCAGGATCCCGGACCTGCTGTTTTATGTTTCGGCCACTAGACTGTTCCCCTGTGCTGTTTTCCTCTGATGGTTTGTCTCATTACTGCCACCTGTGTCTGATTTCCCTCGTGCATGTAAGTTGCCCTGTTCCGTTGTTTCTTTGCTTGGTGTTTAGCTGTGTTAAGGCCAGCCCTGTGTGTCTCATGTAAGTCTTCTGTTTTTTGCCTGGTGTTAGTAGTAAAACCTTTTGTGATTTTTGCTGGTTCTCTTGAGAAGCTTTTTTTTTTTGTGGGATCACTTTTGAAGAGAATTATTTTGTCTTTTTACTACATTGGATGATTCCTTTGGATTTACTGACTGATCTTTGTGGATAACCTTTGTTTCTTGTTTTTTGCCTTTTTCCTGTGATTGCATTGTTGGATTTGGATTTCTATTAAACTCATTGAACTTTCACCCTGTTTTCAGTTCATCTCTGCACTGTGGCTTTACTGGTTGAGCCTCTGACCCTCACGCTGCCAACCAGAGTTCGAGTCTCAGCTCCGATGATATGAATGAAAAAATGTCAAGCATTGAAACCTATATCTAATAGGAGTCTAGTACACTGCCAATATACTGTGGAAAAACAGCTCAGGGAAGAGGAAACAGGAAGTGGACAGAGCTCAGACTTGAAGCCATTCTCTGTGATGGACTGAGACGTGAGTGCCACACAAAGTGACACCAGTAAACTTGAAGAGATGAGAAGCTGAGAGGAGTCTATCACCAGCTTTGGAGGTATTTCCTGTAGCTCCAACCCTAGTCACTGGAGAAGTAGAGCACACTTCTTTTATTAGAGGGGGAGCAAACATATGCCTTTTCCTCACCCACTTTGTATTAAAATAAAGAATTGATTATTTAATTAATGATTATTTAATTAAATTAATTACATGAATCAGTGCAATAAACAGATAATGAGCGTTTGTGCCTGATAACTGGTAAAGCATCCTTGATGCCATAGTATCATATTAGTTTTGAACATTGTGATAATAAAGTTCGGTACCTGTATAGAAGTCTAGTGTACTGACTCACATTAATCCACACGGTAAAGAAGAGCCAGACCATGTTATGAAATGTTCATCTGCAAGTCACTTACAACAACATATGCCTTTTAACCCAGACGTCCAGAACTGAACATCCTGCACTCTTAAATTCACCACGTGGTGCAAACTGATTGGCCTGGTTTAAGTGACGAGAAGAGACATAGCAGTGTAAAGCTGTTTCATCAGCCCTTTCTTTACCAGATGTTATACACAAACATTAATGTTACACAATGTGTACGCAGAGGGCTTCGAAATGTCGTTTCTTCTGTACATACTGCCTTTATTCTGTGGTAAGTATCTTTAATGACAATCTAGGTGAGAGGTTAATCCCTGCTGTGACCTCATTTCCTCCCCAGTTTGATCATCTGCCAATTCCCATCCACCAGCCGGCTCTCCCTTCTCATATGACAGCTACCACCCAGTGATGGCGAACGCTATCACGTGCTTAAGCCGAGACACATGAAGCCAGCCAAACACATCTTTTCAAAACGCCCATGTTTGGCTAGCATCGCTGTGATTGACAGGGAAGAGAGAGTATGCCCCTCCCACACAGAGCACGGCCAAATTTGCTCCCTATGTTTACTGTTTATGTTACATAGAAACTAATTTATGCCCTATTCCTATACTACCATGAATATTCATTATTTTGTAACCTATGAGGAATTGTTCTGTTGCTTACATCTCACTATAAAAGAGTAAGAGAGGTGCGCCTTCTCTGAATGATGGCTCACTCCTGCTGTACTGCGCTCCCTCTGCAGAGGAGGAAGAAACTCTCTCTTGTTGATCTGAAAGATTGTCTGCTGCGTCTTAGGGGCAGTCGTGGCCTAATGGTTAGAGAGTCGGACTTGTAAACCGAAGGTGAACCTGAAGGTCGTGGGTTTGAGTCTCAGGTCCAGCAGGGATTGTAGGTGGGGGAGTGAATGACCCGCGCTCTCTTCCACCCTCAGTACCACGACAGAGGTGAGACCCTTGAGCAAGGCACTGTGTGTGTGTGTGTGCACTTGGATGGGTTAAATGCAGAGCGCAAATTCCGAGTATGGGTCGCCATACTTGGCTACACGTCACTTCACTTATTTAGAGAACAGAAGAAATTCTCTGACTGTACCTTCGCCTGGTGCAGATCTACACCATACATAGAAAGCTTTTTGGCATTCTCCAGGAACATCATGTCAGCTTGAGCAGGACTCATGGATCTAGAGTTGAACCCAGGACATAATTACTAAATACACATTAATAAATGCCCATAGTGCAGCTATCAGTATGGAATAATTCAGCATGAGCAGTTCAAGGAGACTGTAAAAGAACAAGAGAAGGAAAATGTATTTCTTTAAAATAATTAGGGATGCATTGATATCAGTATGGTTATCCGGGATCGATCCGATACTGTGTTCATTTACTCATACTCAGATTTTGCCCTGATACCAGCATTCCTCTGATGCAAGACCAGTTTACGTTTTCATGCTGTCACCACTGTGGAATGAACAGTAAGAAGCTACCTGTATGTACGATGGAGCTCCATGACTTTGTCCTCTAGCTCCTTTGTCTGGTTTGGGATAAGTCTGAGCTCCTTGGCGTAGTCCGTGCCGTGGACCTCGGGGTCATACTCCCCCAGTTCAGACTGCAGTGCATAAGAGCCCAGCAGGGTTAGAGTGACAAACGAGCAGGGCAAACGGCCACTCATGATGTCTTTGCGCAGCTGAAGACACACATAGTACCTGGAGCCCAGAGCAATGATATAAAGGCTATCGTAAGTTAAACAATCTAAGGTTAATCTGTGCCATATACAACAGAAATGTACAATGTTACAATAGTACACACATAGAAAATCAGAAATAAGACAGGGAGGAGAGAGAGAGAGAGAGAGAGAGAGAGAGAGACAGAGAGAGAGATTTACCTGGTGATGTCCTCAGATAACTGGGCTGGATCAGGTGGGTAAAACTTCACATTGAATGTAAAGTCATAGCTGATCCCTAAATATAATAAATAATAAAATTATTTAAATGTCTACTCAAAAGTAATTAGTATATAACTGAAGAGTAACACTCTTAAATTTCTCACCTCGCACTTGCCTTCGAATCTCCTTTGTGAAGTCGAGCCATGTCTAGCAGAGAGAGAGAGGTACAGTTAGAGAGAGAGAGAGAAAGGTCCAGTTAGAGAGAGAGAGAGAGGTACAGTTAGAGAGAGAGAGAGAAAGGTCCAGTTAGAGAGAGAGAGAGAGGTACAGTTAGAGAGAGAGAAAGGTACAGTGAGAGAGAGAGAGAGAGAGGTACAGTGAGAGAGAGAGAGAGAGAGAGAGAAAGGTACAGTTAGAGAGAGAGAGAGAGAGAGAGAGAGAGAAAGAAAGAGTGCACCTGAGCATAATATCACTCACAGAAGTGTAGGCAAAGTAAGAGAGGAAGAAAGGGAAATCCAATGAGAGAGATACAGAGATACAGAGATACTCTCACGGTATCTTTTATTTAATGAATGTCCAGTTAATGTATAAACGAATGAACCAAACTCACCTTAATGGCTGGTGTCTCCCACACAGCAAGGCCATAATAGTCCTTCTCCAGCAGATTCAGGTGGTCACATACTTTTGCAAACAGCTCCTGGCCTTTGGCGTGTTTCTGCATACAAACGCATCATATGCTTTATCTTCATTCTCAACGATGTGCAAATGTGGCAGCGTTCACATTAATATTTGGTGCATGAGTGTCTTATGTGTGTGTGTGTGTGTGTGTGTGTGTGTGTGTGTGTGTGTGTGTGTGTGAGAGAGTCTTACATCCAGCTCACACTCAAATAGTGTGTCATCCAGCAGCGTGACTTTGCAGTGCATGATCCTGGGTCGGCGCTGACCTTTAAGGGCCTTTACTTCGTCCTCGGCAGTCTTCTCCTTTCTCCCTCGTTCTCCGTCTCCCTCTATTTTCCCTGCTCCTGCTGCTTCTGTCTCCTCTTCCCCAGGCTTGGGCTGCTCCCCTACCTCTTTTTCTTCTTTTTCTATTTCATTCTCCCTCTCTTTCTTTCCTTCTTCTTTCTTTATCTTGTCCTTGTTCCTCTTCTCTTTCTTTTCTTTTTTCTCTGTACTTTTTGCCTTCTCTAATTTCTTTTTCTTGTCTCTGTTTTTATTCATCTCCTCTTTCTTTTGCTTCTTTTCTTTCCTTTCCCGTTTCTCCACCTTCAGTTCATCAGCCTCTATGGTGTCGTTTTGGTCCACTCTGACCTGTTGGACCAAAAAAAAGACAATGTCCCAAATGACGTTTCACCTTTTGCTAATTATATGTCTGTCTTCGTATTAACGTAAACATGGAAAGTGTCTCGAAAAGCTTGAGAAAAAAGCAGAGAAACCAGACCTTTAATTAATACATATACATTATATATATATATATATATACACATATATACACACACACACACACACATGGCAATGAAACAAACAGATCTTCCCAATCATCTACTGTATAAAGAGATTTTCCCATTATCTTATTTCCCTTATTAAACTTATTTAATCTAATCTTACTAAAAACCTTATATTCATTAATATAGTTTGGTTCAAGCTACCAGCTTCATATTTTGTGCATTTTCCCAAATAAAACTGTATGTATGTAATGTTCTTTCAAGTGGTATAATTATTTTTGATTTTTTTTTTTAACACCTCATAAATCAGAAAGTTTGAGTTCTTTCAAACATTCACCTAGTTACTCTAAAAAAAAAAAGAACCACAACATGAGGAATAGATATGAACATTTGAAAGATCTGGAGATATAGATGACCAAAGCACGCAAACTGGCAAATATGCAACTGTGGACCTTCTGTTCTAGCTTAGCTTTAGGTTGTTTTTTTTTTTGCCAGATCAAGCTTTAGATTCTGTTTTAGTTAGAAGTTAAAGACATCTTATGCTAGATCTGCCATGAATAGTTCAAAAGTAATGACTTATGGAACTCATTTTTACAGTAAAATTAGGGCCACGCCCTCTTTTCAAATGGTCAGTCAGGAGTCCCCCAGTGATTTCACACAGACTGAGCCCCCTCTGTACTTCTTTCTCACCCTCACCTGGTTCTCAGAACTGCTAATGGAGTGCAGGTCTAGTGCCGCATCCCCCTCATTGCGTAGCTCAGGTTCAGGGTCTGCGATGGGAGCTTTGGGATCCACGTGGCTCTCTTTCTCTTGGCCTCTTTCCACCTTGACCCCCTCGTCCTCTGAGCACTGTGAGCGGCGTTTCAGGAAAGAGGAGAACAGGCGTGAGAGGCCCCGGCCACCCGGGGTGTGCTGTCGTGCTTTCGGCTGCTGTCCCTCCTCTGAGCCTCCAGGAGTCAGCGGTGAGCCGGAGGGTCCATCCTGATGGGGCTCAATAGGGTCAGGCTCTTGCACTGCAGCCTCTCCATCTTCCTGTTGCTGCTCACAGACCTGCTTCTTCTGCCCACTATTTGTTTTGTCTGTTGTCATGGTAACCACTGAGAACAGACAAGAAGCACACAAGACCATTACAGTGAGAATCTAAACAGCATTGTGCTGCCAAAATAGCCATGCTGTCATGGCAGTGTAAAGCTGCGTTTGTAGGACTGGTCGATTGCATTTTGTGGACCATTCTGTGGCAGCTACCGTCGTTTTTAAACTTCCTTGTAATTAGCTAATGTAGTGGTTTGGCAAAATATTGTAGTTAAGGCACACAGACAGAAAAAACTGAATTTCACCACAAAAACTCTTGCACTTGTCAGTGGACAGGATGGCGCCATGCTTCCATGTAGTGGTTGAAGCAACCAGTTTACTTTATACAGCGGTTACGACATTAACATGACCACATTTCCAGTCTGTAGTCCGGTCCATGTCCACATTATTTTACACATAATCATAAAAAACTATCTACAGATGTATTGTATGGGATTTGCTGTTGATCGACTGACGTATTTTTAGCCATTCAGAGCAACAATAGCCAGTCTGTGAGGTCATGTGATAAACTGAAACAGAGGATCTGCCTCAGAGGCTGCACTGGTTTATGTTTAGAAAAGTGGGGTCAGTTTTAAGATTATGGCAATGTAGTTCAATTCAATTCAGTTTTATCCATATTGCACTTCTATCAACAGACATGCTGAGGTATATTTAGATCCCTAACGAACAAGTCAGATTTTACTTCATATTAATGAGCTCAAAACATTCTCCATTTACCGTAACAGAAAGTGATTGTGCTTGTGCAAGTTCAGATGAGAGCCTGTAAGATGGGCATATCGTCGACTTGTACTAGCGTACTCTGATCAATTGCAGAGCTCCTACGCAAAATGCAGAAGAAAAAAAGGCTGAATGGTCTATATCACAGAGTAAATATCACTGAGTACCGTGACAGAGTAATATTGTGTAGAGATGAAAAAAATTATTATATCTCATAAGCCTAAACCAGACAAACGGTACTGGGTGTATTTACAGGACGTTCAGTATGAGCATATTATAAATAAACTTCAAACAAAGCAAAGAGATACAATCCCCTTCAAAAGTATTGGAACAGCAAGGCTAATTCTTTTTTTCTGCTATACACTGAATACATTTGGGTTTGAGATCCAAGGATGAATATGAGACGACAGATCAGAATTTCAGCTTTCGTTTCCTGATATTTACATCCAGACGTTTGAAAAACAACTTAGAACGTGGCACCTTTTGTTTGAACCCAACCATTTTTCAAGTGATCAAAAATATTGCAACATGTGACTGACAGGTGTTTCTTGTTGCCCAGGTGTGTTAGAATGATTGTTTAAACTCTGTTAGATTCATTGTTTAAACAATTAATAGCTCTGAATGTCAACTCTTGGTTTGAGCCCTGGGTCTCACCTGTGAAGACTGCATTTGTCGTTAAAAAAGGATAAACCAACATGAAGACCAGAGAGCTGTCTGTGGGAGAAAAGCAAGCCATTTTGAAGCTGAGAATAGAGGAAAAATCCATCAAATCCATTGCACAAGCATTTGGCATAGCCAATACCACAATTTGGACTGTTCTGAAAAAGAAAGAAACCACTGGTGTGCTAACAACCAGACATTGAAGAGGTCGGCAAAAGGAAAAAGCAGCAAAAGCAGCAGCTGGTGACAGAAACATTGTGAGAGCTGTGAAGAAAAACCCAAAAACAACAGTCAGTGGTATCAATAACAACCTCCACAGGGTAGGGATAAATAGATCCAAAACTGTGCTATTTTTGTTTGACTTTTTAATGCCACACGGACATCAGAGCAACTGTGTCTGTGTCTACCATCACCAGATACGAATTAATTACAGAAACCATGCAACAACCGATCTGCACGATGACCTGCTGGAGAAGCTATATGATCTCGGCTAGCTGCGAGGAACAGGCCTCCAGCCCCCGGCACCGCCGTGAGCAGTGTTCGAGGAAGCAGAAGTGCGGCAAGAGGGCAGGAGTCCGTGCTAGGCTAAAAACAAACCCTAGCCGGCCAGTTCTCCTGTCCATCCTGCTCTCCAATGTCTGCTCCCTGGACAATAATTTGAACTACATCCGACTCCAGCAAACTACGCGGCATGAGTTTAGATATGCTGCATCTTTGTTTTCACTGAGACGTGGCTCAGTGACAGAGTTCCAGACGCCACATTCAGCTAGACGGGCTAGCCTCGTTTCGTGCCAACAGAAACACAGCTCTGTGCGGTAAGGCTCGCGGCGGTGGCTTGTGTGTTTACAAAAACACAGAATGGTGCAAGAACTCGGTGCTAGTTTCTAGTTACTGCTCATCGCTGGTGGAGTTTGTGACTATTAGATGCAGACCATTTTATTTAACACGGGAACTTACCACTGTCTTTATAATCGGTGTGTACATTCCCCCCAGCGCTAATGCTAAAGACATGCTCTGTGTACTGTATGGGGCTATTAGCGAGCTGCAAAATTCACACCCTGACAGACTGTTTATTGTTGCCAGAGATTTCAACCATGCGAATCTCAAGTCAGTGCTCCCTAAATTCTATCAGTATGTGGACTTTGCAAGGGGGAGAACGTGCTGGATCTTGTTTACACAAACATCCTCAGCACTTACCGAGTGGAGCCCCCCCCCCCACACACACACACATCTCTGTTATGCTAATCCCAGCATACAGACCACTCGTCAGACGCTCCAAACCGGTTCTGATGCAGGTGAAAACCTGGCCAGCAGGAGCCATGTCTGCTATCCAAGACTGATTTGAGCACACGGACTGCCACATGTTCAGGGAAGCGGCAACTGACGGTAACTTCACCGACTTGGAGGAATACACAGCATCAGTGACCAGCTACATCAGCAAGTGCATTGATGACGTCACTGTCTCCAAGATCATCACCACACACTTCAACAGAAACCATGCACAACCGCAGAGGTGTGTGCGCTGCTGAGGACCTGAGACTCCACCTTCAGAGCAGGCGACAAGGCAGCCGTAAGACCAGCGAGGGCCAAACTGTCCCGGGCCATCAGAGAGGCAAAGCGGCGGCATGCGGCAACTGTGGCAGGGCATCCAGGCCATCACCAACTACAGGACAACGCCACCTGCCTGTGATAGTGATGCCTCCCTTCCAGTTGTGCTAAACAACTTCTACACTCGGTTCAAGGTGCAGAATGATGCGATGGTGAGGAAGACCACCCCTCCTCCCAATGACCAGGTGCTGTGTCTAACCACCGCTGATGTGAGGAAAACTCTACACAGAGTTAACCCACAGAAGGCTGCTGGACCAGCCAACACTCCTGGCAGGGTGCTCAGAGGATGTCCAGACCAGATGGTGTATGTTTTCACGGACACCTTCAAAACTTCCCTGAGTAGCGTCGTTGTTCCGACATGCTTCAAGGCCACCACCATCATCCCCCTGCCAAAGAAGTCTTCAGTGTCCTGCCTCAATAATTACCATCCCGTTGCACTCACACCCATCATCATGTAGTGCTTTGAGAGACTCATCATGAGGCATATCAAGACCCTGCTGCCCCCAGACTGGACCCCCTGCAATTGTATTTGTGTATTGTCCCAACCGCTAAACGGATGATGCCATCACCACCGCCCTCCATCTGGCCCTCACCCAACTGGACAAAAAAGACACATGTTCAAATGCTGTTCATAGACTTCAGTTCAGAATTCAACACAGTCATTCCTCAGCACCTGATTGGAAAGCTGAACCTGCTGGGCCTGAACACCTCCCTCTGCAACTGGATCCTGATCTGGAACACCACCACACTGAGCACTGGGGCCCCACAGGGCTGTGTGCTCAGCCCACTGCTGTTCACTCTGCTGACTCACAACTCTACAGCAACGCACAGCTCAAGTTCACTGATGACACGACCGTGGTGGCTCTCTGCTGAACATAGGTGGCTCCTCCATGGAGATCATCAAGAGCATCAGATTTCTCTGTGCTCACCTGGCGGAGAACCTTACCTGGTCCCTCAACACCAGCTCCATAACCAAGAAAGGCCAGCAGCATCTCTACTTTCTGCTTAGGCTGAGGAATTTTTTGTCATTACTATACTCTCTACCAGACTGCTACCCCAATAACTTCTATGTCCGTATATGGTATAAGCTCATCTGCCGAACACTATGTCATAGTATGTCATGTTTATATCCACAGCAATTTATTATACTGTTCCGCTTTTGCACTATTGTTGTATCTGATTCACTTTCATACTAGAACTGTGTACTGGTCGGCGTTGCACTTTCTCTGTGCCTACTGTCCTGTTTTGGTAGTTATTGTAATGTCTTGTGCTTTTCGCATGTTTGCACGTGCAATTTATGTAGTAGTGTGTAGTCTCTTGTAGTTCAGTGTTAGTTTTATGTAGCACCATGGTCCGAGAGGAACGTTGTTGGGTTTCCTTGTGTACTGTACTAGCTGTATATGGTTGAAATGGCAATAAAGCCACTTGACTTGACTTGACTTGACACTGCATCTCTCTCACAGGTACCGCATCTGTCACACACACACACACACACACACACACACACACACACACACACACACATTGCATCTCTCTCTCTCACACACCACATCTCTCTCTCACACACACACACCGCATCTCACACATGCACCGCATCTCTCACACAGGCACCGCATCTCTCACACAGGCACCGCATCGCTCTCTTTCACACACCTACATACACACTGCATCTCTCTCTCTCACACACCACATCTCTCTCTCTCACACACATACACTGCATCTCACACACGCACCGCATCTCTCATACGCACAGCATCTCTCACAAACACTGCACCTCTCTTCTCACACACCGCATCTCTCACACACACTGCATCTCTCTCACAAACCGCATCTCTCACACACACACACCGCATCTCTCAAATGCACAGCATCTATCTCACACAGGCACCGCATCTCTCACACAGCCACCGCATCTCTCACACAGCCACCGCATCTCTCACGCACACCCCGCATCTCCCTCACAGCCACCGCATCTCTCACGCACACCCCGCATCTCCCTCACAGCCACCGCATCTCTCGCACATGCCCCGCATCTCT
>CM041003.1:13895202-13913318 GCA_022985145.1 Pangasius djambal
TAAAGAGTGATTATGAGTTACTATATCCTTCCTGGCAGCTCGAACCATTCTGGCCATTTTCCTCTGACTCTCTTATCAGCAAGGCTTTTCCTCCCACAGAACTGTCTCTCACTCAGTGTTTGTTGTGTTTCGCACCATTCTGTGTAAACTCTACAGACTGCTGTGTGTGAAAATCCCAGGAGATCAGCAGTTTCTGAAACACTCACACCAGCACATCTGGCACCAGCAACCACGCCGCGGTTAAAGTCACAGTGAGTCACTTTTTCTTCATTCTGGTGTTTGATGTGAAGGTTAACTGAAGCTCTTGACCTGCATCTGCAGGATTTTATGCTGCTGCCACATGATTGTCTGATTAGATAACAGCATGAATATGCAGATGTACAGGTGTTCCTAATAAAGTGGATGGCGAGTGTATTTACATATAAACATATAAATAACTTTTTGCCAGTATTTAGTTCTAAACAATCATTTATGTCACTGAGTAAAAGACACACCTGGTCATGGAAGTAAGGTGAGGAGGCAGCTAACACGCAGCGATGGGCTTTAAAAACGTGTCCCTGCACGTGTATGGAGAGGTCACACAGCTGCCCGTCCTCACGCTGCCGATTAAGGCTGTCCAGCACCGACGCCTGCACGTTGGGGAAACACACCTGTACCACCGAACCCGTGGGCACAGCCGAGGCGCCATCATAACTGCTCTCCTCTGTTGCTGACTGCATTCCTGAAAAACGTCAAAGACACAAAATGATGGCCACACACACACACACACACACACACACACACACACACACATACACACACACACACACACAGTCCACTGCAGACATGTGACACTGACCTCTTAAAACTTCAGCCATGATGCATGCAGGCAGCAGTAATGTGTTAGTGCAGTGTGTTACAGTGTGTATATACAGTACACATGATCTTTACTGACGCAGTTTCATTCTCCACTTTTTTTACTGAATTTTTTTATTTGTTATTTAAAGCGTAATATTTATTTCTCTCCACTTCTGCTCTGCTTTCTTTAAAAGTTGAGTTGAATTCTTATCCGGTGTACGAATCTTAATTTCTTTCTCATAAATACCACCTTGTTTTTTTTTTTTTTTTTTTTTTTTTTTTTTTTTTTTTTTTTTTTTTTTTTTTTTTTTTTTTTTTTTTTTTTTTTTTTTTTTTTTTTTTTTTAAAAGTCCTTTGTTTTGTCGTTTCCTTCAGCACTGCTTCTGGCTGCAGCGCTGGTCACGTGCGCTCCACGTGTGTTACCTGGATCTCAGCACACTTTCTTGTAGGAATAAATTCATTGGGTTTCCTCGATGGGCCGATCTTGCCTCTGCATGGCTTGCAAGCGACTGTTGTTGAATTTATAAGGAACTCTTAATCTTTTTACAATCTAAAATTGCATCGCTGCTTCTAAATTTTGCTTTTCTGCTTTTTACAGTCTAGATTTGTAAACGCTGCTGTCATGGGTGGGTCAGTTTATCAAACTCTCCACCTATCTAACTACATCAGAGTGTGCATGGTTCTCAGAGGGGAGTCTGGGGACAGCCAGCGGTCCATGACACACTCCTGTGGCTGTTTAACTTAACATTAACGTTATATTAACTATTAAGTATCCGCCTGTTTGACTGGTCGCTTCAGGTTTAAAGGTGCATTAGTCAAGATTAGGTCTCTACACCAACACTGTCCCCCATTCCCATCCATGTGCACTAAGCCCCGCCCCTAGAATCTACGGTGGCCAGCGGAGTTCAGTTACCATAAGGTAGATAAGGTAGTCTGTTTATCGATTAAGGGCATTGTCTTAACTCATTATTCATAAAAATACCTGAGGATTGGAAGATAACACTAGACTTCATAGAATTTTATTAAAGTTTATAAAAAGCTAAACATTCAAACATTATGGGCTACTACACTAAATGACCTGTGTTCTCACACCCTCTTTTTTTCCCCTCTTATTCAGCTAATCACTGTTGCGGCGGATTTTTTACTTGAGCTTCAGCAAAACTCTCACTCTAACAGCTCAAAATCCACAAAACACACAAAGATTACAAACTAGAAGACTGAAAAATCTTCAGACACTGGAAAAGGTACACATATTTTTCTTTTTTTTCTTTTTTTCACCCATATGTCTTTTCAGGGGTAACACATTTATGGAATTAAATTTGTGCCATAAGTATTGAACGTAACTTTTCAAGAAACGGAAAAAAAAAAAAAAAATACAGTGAGAAAGAAGAAAATCGCTCTGAAACTGAAAACATGGTCTTCGAATAAACAGCATTCTTTGGTTTCAGCACGGTTTATGAATGTGCTGCCAGGGTTTTCCTTCACGCTCCGCAAGTTTACGTTCGCCATTCTGACACAAACCTCTCGCGTGGGCGGGGCTTAACAGTGATTTACTGTCATTGGTTAGTGAGATTTAGATCAGCAGATCACTGGCCTGGAAGTAGAGACGCTCCTGAGAGCTCATCTAAAAAAAATAAATAAATAGCCGCTTGAGACTACCCAAATCTCAAATATTCATTACGGACTAATACACTGACTGCGTAAGAAGGAAGTCATTTTCACTACAAACACTATTACTATACAGAGAACCGCATCCAGAACGCTCTCCACAACTCACACCACTGAAGTCTCTTCCAGGTCAGGGATCTGTCGATCCACATCTCACTAACCAATGAGAGTAAATCGCTGTAAAACGCAAACTCTGGCAGCGCATTCATAAACCATGCTGAAACCAAACTACGCTGTTTATTTGAAGACCATGTCAAATCTTTCCACTGAGTTCATTTCCGTTTTCAGTGTCAAGAGTTTTTCCTTCTTTCTCACTGCATACTTTTGTTCGTTTCTTGAAACGTTGTGCTCAATACTTCTGGCACAAATTTAACTCCATACACACTAACAGCGGCGCACATGTCTGATTTGCAGTACATATTTGCAATATGCTGATCTTTAACGTGGAACCTGGCAACCCTGCTCATGGAATAAAGTTCATTAACGCTATGCAAATCAGGATGCACTGTTTGTTTTACTGGTCAGTGGTCTGCTCGAGTAGCCCGACCTAAACACTGCCTTACTGAGCGCCAAAATAAAACCATATTTCCTCACAAACAAGAGAAATGCTTTTATTTAGTGATTTCGCGGCTCCATGTAGCTCATGAGGACCGCACACTGTGCACAGGGAAGCATCTCTCTGCTGGGGTCTCCAAAATAATACCCAAATTATCTTTAAGACCTGGAGACGACAGAAGCGCTGAGAGCGTCCAGCTTCACAGAAGATTCTGTTTGTGTGTCCCGTGAACTTTCCTGATCTTTCTGGATTCTAACAAACTAAATCTTTAAGTAAAGTAAGTAAATCGGATAAAAATATTATTAGATGGCTACTGATGTCAAATGTGGCCTAAATAACAGTTTCCTGATTTGGGAAAAGCGTTGTCCTGAAACACAGTCACTCTCATTAGACAGAAGATAGAAAGCTTTCCGTTTAGATTATGCTCTGTTTTTGCATTTCTTGGAAATGAGAGAAAGAGAGATGTTTTAAAAAAAAAAAAAAAAAAAAACTATTTTGCAGTAAAATACGTTCTTGCAATGCTTCACTATTCACGTGTTTACGCTGTGGGTTTGCCCCAGTCTGGGAGGTTGTTTTTTTTTTTTTTTTTTTAAACAACTTTACGCTTTTATAAAAACAATGCAAATCTTAACTGCCACTTTAGATATAGTTTTGCGCTCTGAGCCAAAATTGAATATTGTTGAATTAAAGTGTCTTCAAGAGTGAAACGAGTGTCTTTACCATCCTGTTTTTTTCTTAGTAACGAGATTTTCAGCTGACTGTCACCACCAGCGTTCGCTCGTTAGCAGCTACACGGGAGTTTAATGCCGTTATCCCGTACTACATACATTTCCATGTACCTGGCTATACTTACCTGATTTGTTAAGTCAAGCCAGCCATGCAAACTTTTTATTATTTTTTTTATTGTTTTTATACAGATTGTTTTTATGTACCTGTCCAAGGGGATCGTCACTAATTCCACAGTAATAAATTTCACCACGTTAGAAAAGCACTGCCCAGTTTTATTCCGATTTTACAGCATTACTTGTTTTTTTGAAAGCATGGCATATTTTTTTCTTATCAAACAGCCTGAGATTGGAGTGGTCTAACTGAAGGCTGAGTGGGAGTGTCTATAAAATGATTGACAGAAGGTGTATGTAAACACAGACATGACTTCCGGCCCGGAACAAACTTTCCCAAACGGGCTTCTCAGCCACGTAACACACTTCTGCTGAAGCCATGGTTGAAATAATTATTATTTTTATCCTGTGCTTCATATTTTCCAGGTTATGTGTACTAGTCAGACATAAAAAAAAATGACTACTGCACCTTTAAACTAAACCTCAATAACTCAGAAAGAAGTCGCTTATAAATAATAAACGGATAAATACTGAGTTCAGGAATAAAACACTCTATGGTTTTAATAAATACACAAACTATCACTGCACACGTTTGAATAATAATAATTATTATTATTATTGTGATTTATTTTACTGTTAAAGAAGTTTGACACTCCTGCTGTAGAGGAGATGAGTGAGGAACTCTGCCAAGATGGCGGACGAGCAGGAGCCGCTGAGGCTTCACTCCCAGCCTCCTGCAGTCCACAGCGGCTCGGCCTGAGCCTCTCCGGGACACCGACTCGGTCTGAGCCTCTCCGGGACACCGGCTCTCTCCGGCTCAACACAGTCACGGTGTTAGAGAGTAATGCAGTGAAAGTAATACTGAGGTGAATGTGGTGTAAACAGCAGGCAGTAATGGCGGAGGTGATGGTGATGGTGTTATTCAGACTGTACGAGATGAAGAGGAGTAAAATGGCGTGGTGTTGTCACAGCTGGAGAAGATACTAAAACACACACACACACACACACACACACACGCGCGCGCGCTTCCTTCATCATTCACTGCGACTGCATGCAAACAGCTCGCTGTGCTAACAAGCAATAACCTTATAATAAACCCAGCAGCGTCGTAAGCATCGAAGATAAACGTTGAGTCTTACCCCTGAAAATCTTTTTCAAGGACCAACATGAGTATATTCACGCAGCAAAGCGTCCATCTTCACGGCATGAGGAAAGCTAACATCAGGAATAACCCACTCGCTTAGCTCCAGAGACAAGCAGCTGCATGTTATCCCTTTAAGACAATCCCAGACAGCCTCATGTGGGTCATTCGGCCGACAAAAAACAGACAGCGAGGAGATGAAGTGATGAGTCTGAAGGAGAGCAAAGGCTCGAGATTTCTTTCTTTCTTTCTTTCTTTCAATCGAGTCTAACCCAGTTCTGCGGATTAACAAACATTTAACAAACGTGTCGAATATATAATGATAATTTATTCCAGTTGATAAATTAGTTGAGAAATTGTTCTTCAGGTCACATTTTGTGAACTGAGTGAGGTAGTGAACACACACCTAGTGCTCATCAGTCTGATCACTGCGCCACAAATACCTGCTGGCAAAACACACTAAAACATTCATGACTTATAATAGAGAGTGAGGCAGTAGCAAACATTGTTCTAATATACACTATACAGCCAAAAGTATGTGCACCCCTGACCATCACACCCATATGTGTTTCTTCCCCAAACTGTTACCACAAAGATGGAAGCAGACAAATGCATACACTGTGTGTGTGTGTGTGTGTGTGTGTGTATAAACTGTATATACAGCACCAGTCAAAAGTTTGGACACACCTTCTTATTCAATGGGTTTTCTTTATTTTTATTGTTTTCAACTTTGTATATTAACACTGAAGACTTCCAAACTATGAAAGAACACGTATGGAATTATTTATTAAACAAAAACGTCTTAAACAACCCAGAAAATGTTTTATATTTTAGATTGTCCAAAGTAGCCACCTTTTGCTTTGATGACGGCTTGGCACACTCTTGGCGTTCTCTCAGTCAGCCTCATGAGGTAGACACCTGAAATGGTTTTCCAACAATCTTGAAGGTGTTGTTGAGTACTTGTTGGCTGCTTTTCCTTCACGTTCCGGTCCAACTCATCCCAAACCATCTCAGCTGGATTTAGATCGGGTGATTGTGGAGGCCAGGTCATTTGATGCAGCACTCCATCACTCTCCTTCATGGACAAAGCTCTTTCATAACCTAGAGGTGTGTTTGGGGTCATTGTCCTGCTGGAAAACAAATGATTGCCCCACTAAGTGTAAACCAGATGGGATGGCATGTCTCGGCAAAATGCTGTGGTAGCCATGCTGGTTAAGTGTGCCCTCAACAGTGTCTCCAGCAAAGCACCCCCACACCATCACACCACCTCCTCTATGCTTCACAGTGGGAACCACACATTCAGGAACCGTCCGTTCACCTTCTCTACGTCTAACAGAAACACAGCGGTTAGAACCAAAAATCTCAAATTTGGACTCATTAGACCAAAGGACAGTTTTCCACTGATCTAATGTCCATTCCGTGTGTTTCTTGGCCCAAACAAGTCTTTTTTGCTTGTTTTTCTTCCGAAGTAATGGTTTCTTTGCCGCAGTTCGACCATGAAGGCCTGACTCACGCAGTCTCCTCTGAACAGTAGATGTTGAAATGTGTCTGCCACTTGAACTCCGAGAAGCATTTATGTGGGCTGTAATCTGAGGTGCTGTAAATCGGTGGTTTCTGAGGCTGGTAATTCTAATAAACTTATCCTCTGCAGCAGAGGAAGCTCGTGGTCTTCCTTTCCTGGGACGGTCCTCACGAGAACCAGTTTCATGATAGCGTTTGATGGTTTTGGCGACTGCACTTGGGGACACATTCAAAGTTCTTGAGATTTTTTGGATTGACTGACCTTCATTTCTTAAAGTAATGATGGACTGTCTTTTCTCTTTACTTAACTGAGTGTTTCTTGCCATAATATGGATTTGTACAGTAGTTGTAGTAGCACTGATAGGGCTATTGACTCTGTACCCACCCTTCCTCTGCACAAGACTACTGATGGTCTAAAGCACATTAAGAAGGCAAGAAATGTCACAAATTAACTCTTGAAAAGGCACACCTGTGAACTGAAACCCATTCCAGGTGACTACCTCGTGAATCTGGTGAGAGAAAGCCATGAGTGTGCCAAGCTGTCTTCAAAGTTAAATGTAGCTACTTTGGACAATCTAAAATATGAAAAATATTCTGGGTTGTTTTAACACTTTTTTGTTTACTACATAATTCCATACGTGTTCTTTCATAGTTTGGATATCTTCAGTGTAAATGTACAATGTTGAAAATAATAAAAATAAAGAAAAACCACTGAATAAGAAGGTGTGTCCAAACTTTATATATATGTGTGTGTGTGTGTGTGAGAGAGAGAGAGACATACAGACATAGTCAGGTCCATAAGTATTTGGACAGTGACACAATTTTGGTAATGTTGCCTCTGTACACCACCACGATTGCTTCATTTCAAATCCATTAAGATGTGATTGAAGTGTAGACTTTCAGCTTTAATTCAAGGAGTTTAACAAAAATATTGTGTTAATTATTTAGGAATTACAGCCATTTTCACAGGCTCAAAAGTAATTGGACAAACTATCAATCATAAATATTAGGATTATTTTTAATACTTGGATGTAAATCCTTTGATTGCCTGAAGTCTGGAACCCATGGACATCACCAAATGCTGAGTTTGTGGGTCTTTCTGCCTTCAGTTTTGTCTTCAGTAAGTGAAAAGCAGCTCAAATGGGTTGAGGTCAGGTGACTGACTCGGCCATTTAAGAACATTTAATTTCTTTGCCTTAAGAAGCTCTTGGGTTTCTTTTGCGGTATGTTTTTGGTCCACCTGCACTGCACTCCACCTACACTGTGAAGCGCAGTCCTAGCTTTTTTTTTTTTTGCAGCATTTGACTGAATGTGAGCAGAAAGTAAAGCCCTATACACCTCAGAATTCATCTTGCTACTTCCATCAGCAGTCACATCATCAGTAAACACCAGTGAGCACGTTCCACTGGCAGCCATACATGCCCATGCCATAACACTGCCTCCACCAGGTTTGACAGATGATGTGGTATGCTTTGGATCATAAGCCCTTCCTTTCCTTCTTCATAATCTTCTCTTCTCGTCATTCTGGTACAAGTTAATCTTGCATCAGAACTGGTCAGGCTTTTTAAAAAAGGTTTTTTTTTTGTTTTTGTTTTTTTTAATAGCAAAGTCTAATCTGGCTTTTCTGTTCTTGAGTGTTACCTGTGGTTTGCATCTTGATGTAAAGCGTCTATACATTCATGAAGGCATCTCATAATTGTAGACTTTGACGATAAGATAAACTTTATTGATCCCGCAGTGGGGAAATTCACTTATCACAGCAGCTCACAGACAGTTAAAGTACAGGAAGAAAGAAAAGTTAAAACTATAATTATATAACTATAACACCTTAGGAATAATAAAAGAAATAAAATTATATAAAATTATAAAATATTGCACATTTGAACATCATTATAATGCGGTGTTGTAAAGTCTGACAGTCACTGGTATGAATGACCTGCAGTAGCGCTCCTTCCTACACTGGGGCTGTAGCAGTCTGCTGCTGAAAGAGCTACACAGGGTCTCCGCAGACCCATACAGGGGGAGAGAGGTGTTGTTCATAATAGATGTCAGCTTGGCTAACATCCTCCTCTCACCCACCACCTCCACAGAGTCCAGTGGGAAGCCCAGGACAGAGCTGGCTCTCCTAACCAGCTTGTTCAGCCTCTTCCTGTCCCGCTCTGTACTGCCTCCCACCCAGCAGACTACAGCGTAGAGAATAGCGGAGGCCACCACAGTATCGAAAAAATGTCCTTAATAATGTCCTGCACACTCCAAGGGACCCTGGTCTCCTTAGCAGGTGGAGGCGACTCTGGCCCTTCTTGTACAGAGCATCAGTGTTATCCATCCGAGGTGTACAGTGTGAAAAGGAACGGGGAGAGCACCATGCCCTGGGGAGCCCTGGTGTTGCAGACTACCACCTCAGACACACAGTCACACAACCTGACATACTGTGGTCTATTGGTGAGGTAGTTGATTGTCCATGCTGCCAGGTGATCAACCACCCCGACCGCTCCAGTTTCCCATGCAGCAGTGCTGGCTGTATCGTGTTGAAAGCACTGGAGAAGTCAAAGAATATGACTCTCTCAGTGCTCCTGGTGGTCACCAGGTGAGTCAGTGCCCGGTGCAGCAGTGATACGCCAACCTCCTCCAGAGTGTTGTTGAATTGTCTAGATGTTGTGATGGGAGTTTTCTTCACCAAGGAGAGAATTCTGCAATCATCCACTTTAGTTGTCTTCTGTGGTCTTCCAGGCCTTTTGGTGTTACTGAGCTCGCCAGTGCATTTCTTCTTTTTAAGAATGTACCAAATTGTTGATTTGGCCACTCCTAAAGTTTCTGCTACTGTATGTCTCTGATAGGTCTCTCTTGTTTTTTCAGCCTAATGATGGCCTCCTTCACTTGCATCGACACCTCTTTGGACTGCATAGTGAGAGTTCCCATAAAGAGCTACCAAATGCAAATTCAATGCTTGGAATCAACTCCAGACCTTTTTATGTCCTTAATTTGTCATGAAATAACAAGGAAACAGGCCACACCTGGTCATGAAACTGCTTATAGGTCAACTGTCCAATTACTTTTGAGCCTGTGAAAATGGAGAGAATCTGTAAAAAATGGCTGTAATTCCTAATCGGTTAATGCAACATTTTTGTTAAACCCCTTAAATTAAAGCTGAAAGTCTACACTTTTATCACATCTTGATCTTGAATCACATCTTTCAAATCCATTATGGTGGTGTACAGACAGAATAACCAAAATTATGTCACTGTCCAAATACTTATGGACCTGACTCGTGTGTGTGTGTGTGTGTATACCGGTCAGCCATAACATTAAAACCACTGACAGGTGAAGTGAATGACATTGTTCCCGGTATGCAGTGGTTAGTACCTACCAAAAGTGGTCCAAGGAAGGATAACCGGTGACCCGGCGACAGGGTCATGGACACCCAAGGCTCACTGAGGCGTGTGGGGAGTGAAGGCCCGTCTGCTCCGATCCCACAGAAGAGCTGCTGTAGCACAAACTGCTGAAAAAGTGAATGCTGCTCTGATAGAAAGGAGTCAGAACACACAGTGCAGTGCAGCTTGCTGCGTGTGGAGCTGCGTAGCTGCAGAGCGGTCAGAGTGTCCATGCTGACCCCTGTACACCACCGAAAGCTCCTAAAATGAACACGCGAGCATCAGAACTGGACCATGAAGCAATGGAAGAAGGAGGCCTGGTCTGATGAATCACATTTTCTTTTACATCATGAGGACGGCCGGGTGCATGTGTGCGTCATTTACCTGGGGAAGAGATGGCACCAGGATGCACTATGGGAAGAAGGCAAGCCGGCGGAGGCAGTGTGATGCTCTGCACAATGTTCTGCTGGGAAACCTCGGGTCCTGGCCTTCATGTTGTTGTTACTTTGACACGTACCACCTACCTAAACATTATTGCAGACCAAGTTACACCCCTTCATGACAACGGTATTCCCTAATGGCAGTGGCCTCTTTCAGCAGGATAATGCTCCTTGCCACACTGCAGAAACTGTTCAGGAATGGTTTGAGGAACATGACAAAGAGTTCAAGGTGTTGACCTTGAGGTGGCCTCGACTGGTCACAGCATGGGGGACCTACACAATATTAGGCAGGTTGGTTTAATGTTATGGCTGATCATTATATATATATATATATATATATATATATATCCACCCAACAACATGCAATACCCATGGAGATGTCCTGGTTCCTCAACTAACTGGTAATGAAACTGACCACCCGTTCATGATCACTATGGTGTTCACAACAGTATAGTCATAGTTGCTGATTTCAAGATGTCTTTTCAAGTGACAGATACTAATGCAGAAAGAAATGGTCTAGCACTGATAAACAAACCTGGATAGATTGATAAACATAACTGAACATCACACAGTCACCTGAGCTCAGGATCAAACCTGCAACCTCAGAGCTGTAAGGCCACAACTCTATCACTATACCAGCTATTTTCTGTTAAAGTACTCCCTGATTAAAGTAAAAATGGATGCGCTCATCCATAAGGCAGAGTATGTATGCCTAATAGTGCATTTCGACATTTGAGAAAAATAAGCTGTGATCTCGAGAAAACAACTATGGTTATCCTGAGATCACAAGAAAAAAAAAAAGAAAGAAAGAAAGAAATAATGCATGACCTTTCTGGACGTTCGTAGGATGGGACTCTAAATAACATGTTAGATTCAGTAGGGGTTAATCAGAATGTAATAGGATCCACTCATAATGGTGGTCACACTCTTCATTTAATACTAACATTCAGATTAAATACAGTCACATTTCGAGGAGGTCTGGGGTGCAGTCGGTGTTCCAGTTCATCCCAAAGGTGTTCAGTGGGGTTGAGGTCAGGGCTCTGTGCAGGACACTCCAGTTCTTCTACTCCAACCTTCACACACGTCTTCATGGAGCTCGCTTTGTGCACAGGGGTACTGTCATGCTGGAACAGGTAATTGTAATGCTACAGCATACAAACACATTCTACACTGATCAGCCATAACATTGTCTTGCTGCATGATGAAGTTCCTCCCAATTAGATTGGATGCATTTCTCTGTAAACTGGCAGACAGAATGTTTCTGTAGACTTCTGAATTCATTCTGCTGCTGCCATCATGAGTTCCATCATCAATAAAGATTAGTGAGTCTGTTCCAGAAGCAGCCATGCAAGCCCAAGCCATGACACTACCTCCACCATGCTTGACCTGTGAGCTTGTATGCTTCGGATCATGAGCAGATCCTTTCTTTCTCCACACTTTGGCCTTTCCATCGCTTTGGTAGAGGTTCATCTTAGTTAGTTAACCTTCTGACTCTTACTGCTGATGAGTATCTATCTGTGGTGTGGCCTCTATATTTCTGCTCTCAAAGTCTTCTTTGAGCAGTGGATTGTGATACCTTCACCCCGCCCTGTGGAGGTTGTTGGTGATGTCACTGACTTGTTTTTGGGTTTTTCTTCACAGCTCTCACAATGTTTCTGTCATCAGCTGCTGTTGTTTTCCTCATGCGATCAGTTCCATGTCTGGTTGTTAGTACAGCAGTGGTTTCTTTCTTTTTCAGCACATTCCAAATTGTTGTATTGGCTATGCCCAGTGCTTGTGCAATGTCTCTGATGGATTTTCCCTCTTTTCTCAGCTTCTCTGGTCATGTTGGTTTATCCTTTTTAACAACAAATGCAGTCTTCACAGGAGAAACCCAGGGCTCAAACCAAGATCAGACATTCAGAGCTATTAAAACTGTTTAAATAGCTGATCTAGCAGGGATCACCTGGGCAACAAGAAACACCTGTCAGTCACGTTCCAATATTTTTGATCACTTGAAAAATGGGTGGGTTCAAACAAAAGTTGCCATGTTCTAAGTTGTTTAACACATCTTAATGCAAATATCAGAAAATGAAAGCTGAAGTTCTATCGTCTCATATTCATCTTTTGACCTCAAAGCCAAATGTCTTCAGTGTACAGCCAAAACAAAAGCCTTGCTGTTCCAATACTTTCGGAGGGGACTGTAACACCAGAGGTTTGGGTGAACTTGTGTCTCACTGTCAAAATTTCAGTCACATCTTTTATGGCTCTGCCCCCTGGGAATGGAGCAGCCGGTAGTTGTGTTCTAACTCGCTGGCCATGTTGAAGCTGGTCGTGGGGTCTCCAGCGTTTACTTTAAGGCCCTGTGCGCACACATATGGATATCGTTGAAAACATTTTTTGGCTTCCTGTCCAAATGAAAATGAGGGTTTTTGCTCACTGAAATAAAAGCTTTTCGTATTGTTTTTTTATTAGGTCATTTAAACATCTTAAAACTTCGTCCGCTGTCATCTGTACAGAATGATTTTAGACATCTTTAGGCAAACCGACTGCATTCAGCACATCATTTCTGTAAAATGCATTTAGGTTTTCCATAAAGGTTTCAAAGAATATTAATGGCAGAAAAACTCCATTGTGGTCAAAGCCCAAATTTCTTTTTTTCTCCCAGAATTCAACTCTAGTGACTACCAGCGGGTTTTCAAATCATGTTCAATCTCTAAAACCTTTATTTTTTTGTACATTTTGTTTAGTAAGGAAAGGTAGTTAGTAAGGAAAGGCAGTATGAAATAGAATATACAAGCAGAATATAATACATCAACTTTTAAACAAACATAAAAATAAAAGCACAAAAAAAACCCACATACTGTAAAGGAAGCTGATTTTTAGTTAAATGTTTACAGTGATTCTACAGGATAACACAGAAATGTTAATTAAACACTCAGTTTGGCAAAGTATCCAACTTAATTCTCCTCAGAAAACATTGTAATGTGCCAAAAGGGTTTTTTTGTGCATAGACAAAAAGTGGAAAAAGAAATTGAGGACAACAGAAACCTATGAAAAAATATAGCTGCCTGTCATAGTCTTTGGCAGTTATCACAAATTCATTTTATTTATTTATTTATTTATTTTTGTGTAAAACCTTTAAAGTGAAACAAAACCTAACCATCCACTGCCCAAGGTAATGCAATAAAACGTTTAACAGCTTTGTCAAATAGCTGGTATCACACCTCAGTAATTCACTTTGTTTACACACTTTGTAAATATTTATCCACCTGCCGTTCTATGTACAATACACACGCACACGTGCGCACACACACGCGCTTAGTCTCACATAGCAGAGGTGACATGCATGAATCGGGCCGCAGAAACAGAAGAGATGGAAACGAAAGGTCAATTCAATGTCATTTTTCTCGCTGCTCACATGAAGTCATTTAACTCTGCCTCCAGGGCAGCAGCCATCTCATCTGCTTCTGAGCTACTACCATCCTCATTGGACTCCTTACTGGACTGGCTAGCCAAGTCTCCCTCTTTGTCATCGTCGTCTTCTCTGGTGTCCTGCAGCTTTCTCTTGTGGCCTCTAGAAAACAAAAAGAGAAGTGAAAAGTGTAGCTATTTGTAGTAGCGAGTAAAAAGGCGCAGTGGTTTGTTGTGCAGGTTTTCCGTAGAGTGACTGTTTAACTGTTTGACCAGTCTGCATGGTCGGATTCTTTAGAAAGAATATGTTCCACAAGAATAACACAGATACAAATGTAGACACCACAAGGCCAAAAGTATGTGCACCCCTGACCATCACACCCATATGCACTTCTCCAAACTGTTGCCACAAAGTTTAAAGCACACAGTTGTATAGAAAGTCTCTGTGTGCTGTAGCTTTACAGTTTCCCTTCACTGGAACTAAGAGGCCCAAACCTGCTCCAGCATGACGATGCCCCTGTGCACAAAGCGAGCTCCATGAAGAACTGGAGTGTCCTGCACAGAGCCCTGACCTCAACCCCACTGAACACCTTTGGGATGAACTGGAACACCGACTGCACCCCAGACCTCCTCGACATCCCAACATCAGCAGCTGATCTCACTAATGCTCTTGTAGCTGAATGAACACAAATCCCCACAGCCACGCTCCAACATCTAGTGGAAAGCTTCCCAGAAGAGTGGAGCTCACTGTTATTGTACTCATGATTCCTTTGGCCACACAATATTAAAGAGTCATAGTATTTAAGTCGGCCAAGAGGAAGTTGGCCATCTAGTTTTAATGAATTTCTACCAATTTTGTCCAATCCTTTGAGTCAGATGATATTTATTAAATGGATGTAAGTGTAACAAAAACTATGTACTATGTATGAATCAAATCCATAAAAATAAAGAGGTATAAGGTGGTGTATAGAGTGTCTTTGCTTAGGTTTTTAACCAGTCAGTAAAACTGCTGTAGAAAGGCTTTCAGTGTGTCGCCGGCAGATCCCCAGTTCAAACCCTGACGATGCCACAGCCACACAGCCAGGAGCCTAGAGAGCAAAATGAGCCGTCCTCTCTGGGTGGGAGGGGCTTCCTCTCGCCCGTCTATCACAGCGACACTAGTCTGTGAGCGCATGTATGCGGAAGAGGGTTGTAAGCACTTTCCTCCGAGTGTGTTACGCTGCCCTGTGATGCAGGATGAGCAGCAGTTTTCAGACACTGGTAGAGTTCATTTCTGAATTACAGTCATCACTGTTGGTAATATTATCGCTCTGATGTCTTCTGTTTTCAGTGTTGGTGAATTGCTTGAGAGTTTCAACTTTTCATGCCTTAAAAAAAGGACTTCTTGAAAGCGTTGTCCGTGTTTGACACCCTTGAATATGGCACTTGCTAATAAAGATGACTTTAAATATTATAGCAGCTGAGTATATATTGAAGTAACTGAAGCAACCTAGCAGGTTTTCAACAGGAAAATGAATAATTGAACATGAAATTCTGTTTTGTAGATAACCAGAAAGCAAGAGGGGGCAAACGTCTTCTAAAAGAACGAAGGCACAGTACCTCGGTATGCTCCCAGTCCGACTGCTTTCTTCTTTGGATGTTGCTGTTGTGTCTTTGGCAGCCGTGCCCTCGGCCTGTTGGTAGTCTGTTGGTTCAGCACTCTGCCTGCTGGCCTCCTCATCTTCCTCTTCTCCTTCCACTCTCTCCTCCTTCTCTTTTCCCTCACTATCATTATCACTTTCTTCTCCAAGAATATCATCCACCTGCCCCAAAAAAACAGGTACATACATGTAAATTAGGTCCTGTAGAAATGTTTCGAATCACAACCATGGTTATATTCAGAGTCTCATCTAATAATTTAAGCCGTAACTATGATTTAGATGTTAAGAGTAGAACTAGGAATACAACAGGCAACACAAAATCCTGACATCAGAGAATGCAGAGCCTCTCACGCTGCACTTGGGTTTATGTCCTGTAGTCAGGTGAGAACTTTTTGTCCGCGCACCATTAATACGTTTAATGTAAACAATCATACTGTACGTGCTTTTGTCATCTTTACAGCTCGTGGTTCAAAATCCACACAAAGTAATAATAAGAAGGAAATTATGAAGAACAGAATGTTGAATGTCATCACGACGTGGAATGTTCTGCAATGGCCAGGTCCAACAGCTGACCTGAATCCAACTGACAACACACCACACGAAGAAGCAGGAAGTGAAGGCAGCTGCAGTAAAGGCAGGAAACCCTGCGTCTGCTCATGTCTGTGTGTTCCAGACCTCAGGCAGACATTTACTGCAAAGGATTTGCAACTAAGTATTAAAAATACGCATTTAATTTGTGTTTACGTTGGTTTGTCCGATTACTTTTGGTCCCTTAAGGAGGAGGAAGCCACTGTAATTCCTACACCGTTCACCCGATTTGGATGTAAATCCCTTCGAATTAAAGCTGAAAGTCTTTGAGATCATTATTTAATCTCAACTGCAATACACTGTGGTACGCAGCTAAAAGATCTATAACATGTCAATGGCAAATATTTATGGAGCTGACTGTATGCGTCCTGCTGCATCTTCCTTTAGTGCTTTATTAACCATGCCTTATCAGCACCACATTTCTTTTTCTTTATTCACCACCTTTATAAATGCCTCACTGGTAGCCCACAGTAATCAGATCGAGACTCTGAACCAATCACGATGCCTGTAGTTGTGTCACTGTGAGTGTGTGTCACTTACGCAGGCTACAACAGCAACAGCAGCCCAGGCATGTCAGTTTAATCGCTCAGGGGCTTAGACAAAGGAATTCAAAAGCATCTCAGTCTGTTGTGTAAAAAAAAAAAAAAAAAAAACACATCTTTCTGTTGTAACCTGCTCCACCATTAAGATGAAGTGACGCAGCGCTCCACAGCGAGCTTCAGAGCACCAACTAGCTCTCGTAAGACTGTAACGTATATAATATGCTGGTGTCTGACAACAGCTTCACATCGTGAACACATCTCCATGTCTCACCTCTCTGTCCATACTGTCAAGGTCCTCCTTGCAGAGCGTGTAGAGAGGCATGGTTTCAGACAGACTCGGCTGCCGTTTCCTGCGTGAAGGTGCAGGCTGCTCATCATCTGGCCTTGAGCTGTCAACATCTTCCTGCTGCAGAAATCTCAAATCCCTGCAGGAAAGACAGACAGTTGATCGACACTTTCCACACGGCAGACGATGAACTGCAGCAAAACAAAACAAGTAATTTACCAAACACTGTACGGTGGAGACCAGGGGTTCTGAAAGCGAGTGAAGCCACCCCCGAGGCATTTCGCTAAAACCTTAGGAGCTCAGGAATTACATCAGAGTACGCTGGTATGACTCCTGCCACACCGCGGCTGAATTCTCCAGTGTGATTGGTCAGAAGCTGTGCATTATTTCTGTACAACAGCGCGGCTCGGACAGCAGCTCCGAATGTAACATGAACAACAGGTTCATATTAATGCGCTCCTTCTAATACGTCACTGTTACTATAGTAACAGCTCATTCACAGGGACGTGTACGGCGGACGCGCCACATAATCTAAGACTAATAATAAACAATTTAACGCAGTAAAACATACAATCGTTGATGTGGTGATGCTTTTGTTATTTAACATTTTGGGAGGTGAAAAGTTTCACAGCTCAGGAAAGTCTTCGGACAGACGAGTTTACACTTTCTGGTTTCTCAGTAAAATCACAGGCTGTGTTTTATTTTTTTTGAGAGAGAGAGAGAGAGAGAGAGAGAGAGAGAGAGAGAGAGAGAGAGAGAGAGAGAGAGAGGTGAACTGTTGTACGGGTGTTTTGAGCTCTACATTATTAACTGACGCCGCCTGGAAGCCCCGCCCCCTTTCCGCAACCTCACGTGCGCTTGACCGCATCACTTTCTGTCATGGAGCTCATTAATGTGAAGTACAATCTATCGGTGTGTGTTCACCTATTTATTTTTATATACATCATTTATAAATGACACAGTGATTTATACATTACCTTCACACACATACAGTACTGTGCAAAAGTCTTGGCACCCTATTTTGTTTTTTAGTACAAACTCTGTTATAGATGTTTATTTTCTGACTTCTACATTTTTGATTCAGTGCAAAAACATTTTAGATTCCAAACATTAGTTTTCCAGCACAGAATGAAACGCTACAGAAAAATGTTTGTATGTCAGTAAAGAAAGCAGCAGATTCCATAAGAGACACTTTTCAGATAAAAACAGAATGAAGGCTGCTGGGTTTCGCTGCAGAAATAAGAAGCGAGTCGACAGTCAAAGTCTCCAGAAGAACTGCGGCTGCTTCTGCAAG
>CM041003.1:13924433-13938452 GCA_022985145.1 Pangasius djambal
GTCTGCAGCCTAGTCAGGAGTGGGGTTAGTGAAAATAGGGCTGAGAGGGAACTGGTAGCACTTAACTGAGCAAGAAGAAATAAATACTACTAAACTTGGCACTCTCTAAATTTATGTGTCTAACTGTTGCAAAATATGCTTCTGAGCGCTACAGACACTAGTGTTTGTAGCAGATAACCTTCACTATATCTTAGTAAGTTCTGCCCACAATTCAAACTTTAAGGGAGACTGAAACTCTTGATTAGCCACTTGAGAGAAATAATTAGCATAGACCAACAGACACTTCCAAGCAGCACTACAGAATCAACAATAATATACAATACAACAATTCTAGTGGCAAGAATCTGGATCCAAATAAGTCAAGTAGACATTACACAAAGTCAGAAACCTACCTTACCAGTAGAGAATAATTTCAAGATAAAACAACTTAAAGCACACAAACAGGATGGTTGTGCTTGGTTTCAAAAACTTAGCTCTTAGATTAGCAGCTCCCCTCAGCAGCTGTTGATTTATTGCGTTTGGTGATTAATGGCAATTATATTTCATTTATCCTGAGTCATGATATTGTATTATCATGTTACTGAAGTACTCTGCTTGTTAGCTCTGTATAAACGCTGGCTAATTAGCATTTTAGCAGTTAGCGTTTGTCCACTTGGCCAATCAGCAGCGTGATAAGCAAATTACAGCACTAGAAAGTGCTAAGTGATAAAGAACCTGTCTGCTGCATTGGTTCTGTAAAGAAGCCACTGAAACAGTTCAGAGCTTCATACAGATTGTGTTTACAGACTTGTCAATGAGCAGCATCTCTAACTGCACATCCAGCTTCATTCCTTCATCAATAATAAAATACTCCGTGTTGGAAAAGCACTACCAGTGTTTATCCTGGTGTTATTGCATTTCATGTCCTTAAGTTGTTCTTTTTTTCTGAAAAATGGCGTGATTTTTGCTAACACAGTAATTATCAGTCATGTTTCTTTTCTTTCCTAACAAGCTGCGGTGGGGGCGGAGCGAAGAGGCGTTGGGGCGTGTCTACAAAATGACTGACAGGAGGCCAATCCAAACAATTCCGGTCCGGAGGGAAGTGTGTTTGGGTTGGGTTTTTTCAGTCGTATAATACACTCCTGTTGAGGCCATGGCTTAAACCATTATTTTTTATCATGTGCTGCAAGTAAGAAATAAAAAACTCTACTACTGCACCTTTAAGAAAGTTTTAAAAATAAAGTTCCTAGTTTGAACACTGGGTGTCGCTCCACATAAAGAAGAAGCTGAAACGCTCCGCATCTCCCCCTCACCCCCCCTCACAATGTTAATGATATTAATTTTACACACCTACATTAATGCTGACGAGCTACTGATGGCACCAAACACACAAAAAATAGAAATAATAATAATAGAATAATAATAGAAAGCAGGCATGTTGGCAAAATGAGTATTTTTTCATTAAGTTTACAACTTAGGACTTTTTAAGATCATGCACTATGGTCAGCTTTTCAGTGTTGGGGCCAACCTCCTTTATTGCTTAGGTTTTCCTTTGTAATAAAAAGAGTGAGGGACGAGTGAGGGTACCTTCTGGTGGTCTGGGATGGAATTATCCATGATGAATGTGACACACATTCAAGGTGTTAATAATAAAATACTTTAAATGTAATTGTACATGTAAAGTAAGCAGGACTAAGTGGAGCAAAACTAAACTAATGTTGCAGTAGATCTGAAGCCAATCCTGGAAACGCTGGGCATCAGGTGGAAATAAACCCTGAATGGGACACCAGTATGCACACATACAGTCCCTGCCAAAAGTAATGGAACAATTGTTTTGTTTTTGCTATACACTGAAGACATTTGGGTTTGAGATCAGTGAATGTTGATCATTGAAGGAGATGAATGAGAGATGATGGATCAGAATTTTGCTTTCATTTCCTGATATTTACATCCAGATGTTTTAAACAACAATCACCCGAGGGGCCTTTGTGGATAGAAATGGAAGAATTGTTCTGATGTAAAGGAGAAATTGACATGAGCAGAAACATGAGTGTCTGAGGAAGGGAAGGAGAAGATGTGTTGAGTATCAGCCACATAACATAGTGGTATAAAAACCCATGTGAGGCTGTAACCTCACCAAGAGATTGAGTATAGATGGAGAACAGAAGAGGACCAAGTACTAAGCATTGTGGGATACCAGTTATACATGAGAGAGAGAGAGAGATTGTTAGGTAAGCTTTTGTCGATTATTGAATGATCCAATGAAGCGACTTGAAGTTGGCCACCAAGGTCATCCAGTCTGATATCACCCCAACCCCCCCAGCATCACCTACACATCCTTGACCAGTGGATTGGCAAACCACGACCAGCAACACCCCAACAGACTGGCCAGGAAAGAAGAAAATGGTGGAAAATCGCTGAGTGAAAGGATCAGCTGGCGCTGGCCGTGACCCCATTCGCCGTGAACAACCAGCCAGTAGAAGCCTAATGGAATGAGATTGTTGGCCAAATTCATGATGCAGCAGCTGTGGTCCTTGGAAAGACAAAGTCTGTAAGGCCATTCATAGACAAGCAAGTCTGGTAGTGGAACCAAGGCATACAATTGGTGATCAAGGCAAAGCTGGCCTTCAAGACCTGTTGGCAAGCAAGACTTGACACCGCCTTCGATTATATTACCTTAATGACCTTGGATTACATTATCCATCTGGATGGTGTTTTTATTGTTCGTTGGAAGGGTTTTTTTTTTGTAATCATTTCTATTTCTGCTTGGCTGTGTTCGAGACTGCAGCCAATTAACTGCGTCTCTTCATGCATTTTTTAAAGAATAGAATTTTTTTGTTTAACGCTTCTAATATACTTACCTCATTGGTGCTGAGTAGATTTTCCAAGTCAGTAGCGAAGTCATTTTTTCGCTTTTTGGTTGGTTTGTTGGCTTCTCGGTTGGCCATTTCCCAGAAATACTTGTCAATAAATTTCTCTATGCGCTCAACAAATGTGTTTGCAGTTTATTGTGTTTATCTATGGATTTGCAAAACTGTGTTTATTGACGAGTTGACATATGAGTGTGGGCTTCTTTGTCTTGTTTTTCTTTTTGGCTAATATATTATTTTAGAAATGGTTTCCAAGTTTCTTCAAAGATTCATGGTTTAGTTTTTAATTGAAGCAGATAAGTTACTGCTGATGTACAGTCTGTAAAGTGGACTGAGGAGTCACTCATCACTCTCAGTTGGTTTCCTGCTTTTAAAAACACATTCCTCCCTGCAAAAGGCTCTGTGTGCCAAATCTTCAGTCTTTCCTGGTCAGAAATTGTCTGTGCCATCCCAATCAATCTTTAGATGTGCCATTTGTATGATTTTACTCATGACCAGTGCATCAACCCACCTGGTCGAATACACTTCCACTGGGTGTTCAGGGGTTGCGTTCGGGCCAGCCACCTCCTACTCACCATCACCCAGGTCTGCAACTTCAGAAAGCACATCACTGCTTTGTGCTCTTCATTAACTACTGAATGTATCTGTATTTCATGATGGTGGAGTGTAAGGGTGGTGTGGTGTGAAGTGCAGGTCTGGTGCACTGGCCTGTCAGCTCACACGCCTGGGTGCAGGAACGTGGGTCAGACTGAAGCTCCCTCACCAGCCATTTGTCATATACTAAAATGATATTAATTAGCCTACAATTTTATACTACCACAGAATGAATGTAAAATACTTTTACTGTCTTAAAGGTAGATCATTTCGAAATGCAATCACTCAAAGCTCAGCCCACAAGCCTTTAACACAGGATGTCCTGGACTGTGGTTGCGTGATGCTGGAGATGACGACATCCTGCATAGAGGAGGCTATGAACAAACCACAACCACTCATGAAAACCAATACAGCTTGTGTACTGTATTTCACAAACACGATCACAGATCGCTTTTAATGGTGGATAAGCTTCACTTCCACCTCTCATCCATTCTTAAAAAGCAGTCCCCTGCTGATCGTTTCTCACTGAACTTCTACAAATCGACAGGCAGTGTAGGTTGTGCTTTTCAGTGGGCTGCGTTGGCTTCGTGTTACACGTCAAGTGCCGTACTGCCTGTGCGTTGCATTTCACTTCCCCCCATTCATTTCCTTTAAAATGGCACTTGAAATAGGAACATGTATTCTGAAAAACAACACAACAAAGGGTTTACACAAAAATAGGTTTTTATTGAGTTTGTAAGGGAACTCAACAGAAAAATAAATTAGGCCTTTCCTGTGTACTTAAAACTAATTACACAGGGATAAAGACCAAACTTTTATCTGCTTTCAAAAAAGAATTTTCAAATACAATAGAACATTACAATGAAATTTTATATTTCCCTAAAAAAACCCAGTAACATACCCTGAAATAGTGCTGCTGAGCCAAACGGGCAGTGCAGCTGTGTGTTAGAGTTTAAAAAGGTAACAGTGTGGTAAAGACAAATCAATGCAAAAGAGCTTCGCTAGTCAGCTTTGTTTCTCGCTTCAAAAAAAAAGACAACTGACTTTCAGGATTTTACACAGATAAGCACCAGCAGATTTGGAGCAACAAGGGTTAAGGAGAAGAGGGCTCGTTGTTCAGTTCCACAGCAGTGAGGCAGCTCAGTCCGAATCCGACAGAACAATCACCGCATCTGGGTCACACTGGGTTGCAACGTTCACCTGCAAAATATAATCAATACGTTAATTAGCATCATATTTCATAAAGCAGATAAAAAGAAATAGCAGTAACTTATCACTGATATGATATCACACGCTCGCAAAGTGTCTCATCACCAGCACAAGCTTAGCATCAGTGAGATGTAACTGCCTGAATTATTGGCACCCTTCATAAAAATTAAACAAATGCTTATATAAACAGAACACACTATGATTCAACGGGAGATACTGTTTCTTTGTTCTAAGAAAAATCACTCATTTTAAAAAATATATTTTTTCTCAAATATGTGCCAAAATTACTGAATATTTTAAATAAATGCGAACAGGTTTTTCTTGAAAAACATAACACCCTTACTCATTATTTACACACAATGTCAAAGAACTAACAGAATTTTCTAATCTTGTGCTACAGACGTGATATCAGTCCACGACAGAGTGAACGCAGCTTAACTGAAAGAAAGCTGAATTAAAAAAGGGAGTAAAGTTGCTTCTTTGGATGAGTGACATGATTAAAAAGTATGATTCTCAAAGGCATTTCTATGATATAGGATATGTATCACGACATTCAGGTTTGCTCACAAACTGCCAACAATACAGGAGTGTTGACTCAAAAAAATAATAAATAAATTATTAATAATAAATATTTATTTTATTTATATCCAACACTGAAAAGAAAAAAAATAAAGAGAAAAAGCGTTTTAGCATTTTACTAGTTTAAAGTTTAAGACAAATCTGCTAGTTCCAGTCAGTTTGTAATGAAATGAAATGAAATATAACACAATAATATGGTACAATAATATGGTTGCGTAAGTACAAACACACGTTTATAATGGTCATGTGACTGGTCCATTCTGAGCACAATCTCATTTAATCTCATGTTCAAAAGTAATTATCACAGAGCTGTCATCAGTGACGTGATTCTGATTAAGCCCAAATAAATACAGCTGTTTCTGTAGGAGTTTCTTCACATCATCTTGGTTTCATCTGACTGCTGAAGAGCTTTCAAAGCCTGATCTCACTGTGGAAAGGAATCGATCAGGAGAGGGGTACAGAAGAATTTCCAAAACATTAGATGTAGCACGGAACACCGTGAAGACCATCACCAAGAACAGGACGTCTCTCTAACACTGCTACAAAAACAAGACAGTTTATAACCCAAAGAACACCACAGCCATGTTGAAGCATGGTGGTGGCAGCATAGACGACTGGGTCAGAGCATCTCCAAAACAGCAGGTCTTGTGGGGTGTTCCCGGTGTGCAGTAGTTAGTATCTACCTAAAGTGGTCCAAGGAAGGACAACCGGTGGACTAGAGACAGGGTCATGGACACCCAAGGCTCAGTGATGCGTGTGGGGAGTGAAGGTCCGTCTGCTCTGATCCCACAGAAGAGCTCCTGTAGCACAAACTGCTGAAAAAGTTGCTCTGATAGAAAGGAGTCAGAACACACAGTGCAGTGCAGTTTGCTGCGTGTGGAGCTGCGTAGCTGCAGAGCGGTCCGAGCGCCCATGCTGACCCCTGACCTCCACCGAAAGCTCCTACAATGGCCACAAGAGCTTCAGAACTGGACCATGGAGCAATGGAAGAAGGTGGCCTGGTCTGATGAATCACGTTTTCTTTTACATCATGTGGACGGCCGGGTGCGTGTGTGTCGTTTACCTGGGGAAGAGATGGCACCAGGATGCACTATGGGAAGAAGGCAAGCTGGCGGAGGCAGTGTGATGCTCTGGGTGATTCTGCTGGGAAACCCTCGGGTCCTGGCCTTCATGTGGATGTTACTGTGACACGTACCACCTACCTAAACACTGCTGCAGACCGAGTTACACCCCTTTATGGCAGCGCTGTTCCCTAATGGCAGTGGCCTCTTTCAGCAGGATGATGCTCCTTGCCACACTGCAAGAATTGTTCAGGAACGGTTTGAGGAACATGACAGAGTTGAAGGTGTTGACTTGGCCTCCAGATTCCCCAGATCTCAATCCGATCCAGTATCTGTGGGACGTGCTGGACAAACAAGTCCGATCCATGGAGACCCCACCTCACAACTTACAGGACTTAAAGGATCTGCTGCTAACGTCTTGGTTCCAGAAACCACACACACCTTCAGAGTCCAGGCCTCGACGCGTCTCAGCTGTTTTACTGGCACAAGGAGGAACTACACGATATTACGCAGGTGGTTTTAATGTTATGGCTGATCAGTGTATGCAACCAGGTTATTGTAAGAATTTTTTTTTTCCTTTTTTTTCTTCCATAAAACATTTTTTGTTTTCCACTTGAATTTTTTTGAATTTTTCCACTTTATCTTGGTTTAATATTTTACCTGCAGTTTTAACAGGGCTGTGTAGACTTTTTATATCCCGGTAATTTATTTTCAAACATTAAGCGAATTTACTGCACAAGATCACAAGACTACTTCTTTAGGAAAGTGTAGTCCTCTGCCTCTAAACATGCGGGTAACAACTGACAAATATTTTACTCATTTTACTCACAAGTATTTATACATTTTTATATAACCAGACCTACCAAACCTTATGCATTTTGCGTAAGCGAACATCGGAGTACACTTGTACGAGTTATCACACAAAAATACACTAAAGAGCAGTCTTTACCGCTCCGAAAAAACAAGACATGATAAAATCGTCGTGAATCTGGAACGATCTGTGCTGGTGTTTTGAGCTCTCTTATTAACCGACACTGACTGGAAGCCCCGCCTCCTTTCCACAATCATACAAAATTTTGATTAGATTAAGCAGACCTACAACAAAGTGTCAAACCTAACACCTTACGAATAATGCCAATCAGATAGTTTTTAAATATGCCGTTTTACTGTTTTGTTTTCTTTGCTCTCCTCACGCTCCTGGCACTGCAGAAGCAACACTTTGAGAGCAGAACAGTGTCGGCCATGTGGACATTATATTACTAATGTGTAAAAGGATTATATAGAAAATGTGCAGTAAACAGTGAAAAAAACATTACAGTGCATTACTGCAGAATCACAAACACATCCACCATCCAGCTGAGGTTCTTCTGGACTGCCACTGCCAACAAGCAGTTCCCGACTGCACAGCTAGTAATGTTTTTACTCCTTCCTATACACTTCTTAAACCTAAGATGACGGAAATGCTCGTGTTCCTGTTGTATTTTAGGCTTTCGGATCAGAGTGTTCATTAAATCAAGTCGTGAGGAGAGAAAAAAGAAGTTAATATTTTACAAAACTATATTCATAATTAACACACACACACACACACACACTTGCCTTGTGCTTTTTAGGGGGTGGGGTGGCGCGAGAGCTGCTGACCATATCCTGAGTAGGTGTGTCCGCCCGGGTGGAGTCCACTAGCACAGGGCTACAGGCCACTTTTATATCCGGAGAGACATCACTGTCGCTAAACACAACACTTACATTCAGTTCGGAGACGTTTCAGCACATAGTACAGACATAATCATCATCATCACCACAGAGCTGGAAACAGAAACACAAATCAGTAACCAGCACAGAGCTGAGCAGAGAGCTGAAGCACAGGGCTCCACACTACACTTTCATTTAACCCTCCTATTATCCTCCATTTTCTCTTATCAAGGATAGTAGCATGTATTATGTTCGGGGTCAATCTGACGCCAGGAAAAACAAACACAATTTCAAACATTTAGAACGATTGTATTTGTAAACAGAAGCAGTAGTCATTGTAGTCCAAGACCATTTCCTGTCTTCTCTGGTGCTCAGGACAGCATTTTGTTCATGTTTCCCTTTCTTGGGGCAGTAGGAGATGACAGGGGCTCCGTCAGTGAAGGCAAAACATTGAAGATGCTACCTTGTTGTTCTTCATTGCAAGAAGCTCAGAGGGAAGCTCCAGCTTGTTTTATCTCATTGTCCCCTACATGGTAACCTTCCTTTTCAGCAGTTCCTCACCCAGGGTGTACGATGTGAAAAAATGATCACTTGTAATGTTATGACCCTTCAGTCCTTCAGCCAGGTCTAACACCACCCTCAGCGTATCTGGTGGGGCTGGGACCATTTTGATGACATTAGCAGCACTAAGTCTACCCTGCCGTTCAGGTGGGGAGAGGGACCATAATAACTCTGCATTTTTGGAAGGTAATGTGTCAGCTGGTGCTTCAGAGACAACAGGACAATAAGAGTTTCATTCTCATCAGAGGAAGATGCCTCAATCAGGGTCCTCCTCAACATTACCCTCTGTCTCAGACACATTCTCCCCTACGTCACTTACACTGTCAGAGAACTGAGACAAAACGTCATTGACAGAAAACCTTTGCTGAAAGGTCATTTTCAATCTTTTTTTTTTTTTTTTTCATAAAAACAGAGCTCAGAGAGCACCAAGAGAAATTCTAGAGAAGGCTTCTGTGTAAGCTTTTATGTGTGTGAACTATGGGTAGTTCTCGCAATACTACAGGTATGGTCATGTTAGATTAGGGCCCTAAAGCAGAGGGAAGTTTATTGAAGATTATAAACTTGTATGTTATAGTGACCCTCAATATCATCTAAAACAAATGTGTGTAAAATGGTGATATTTCTGATATGTTTTATACAGCTGAAACAGCCTGGGGTCAAACTGACCACAAGGAACACTGGTTACGAAATGTGTACAGGACACTGAAAACATATCATGTTAATTTTATGTTTTCCCCGCTGTCCCCATTAAATAAGGAAAAGTCATTAAATACGAAGCAAAAAAAAAAATGATGTCAACCACGTAGAGACGTTAAACATTGAATGGGGTCAAATTGACCCCAAAGATAACAGGAGGGTTAAAATATGAGGCACAGTTCAAGATTTTAAGACACAGTCAAAGAAAACAGAAACCTGAAATGTAATGAAAACTAGACTGATTTTCAACAATTTGATTTTCAGCTGCTCCTTAAAGCTGAATCAGCAAAACAAGGTTTTTACTCACGATAACTCTCCCTGTAGACCGTTTCAGTGAGGTGATCAGTAACACGCGCACGTCCATTCCCATGTAAAGCCGCCAAAACAAAAAGACTAGCTTGTGCTTCTTTTGAACGCTAGGCACTGAGGGTTTAACATCACTGTAGCTTTTTAGACAAAAAGCACAAGCTAGTCTTTTTGTTTTGGCGGGTTTTCATTTGAAAATGGCGTGACTGGAAGCGCTCTGGGAATGGACGTGCGCGTGTTACTGATCACCTCACTGAAACTCTAAGTGTGTACTTTTCCCTGGAAATCCTGGATGCTTCACCTTTGGGCTCATTTCTAGTATAAAGATCTGTATTTTTAAAATCTGAATTCTTGATATTTGTATTTAGAGGTTTTTTTTTTTTCTCCTGTTTCTGGAGTCTATTACAAAAAGAAGAGTGTTTCACGACATTTCTTTATATTCTTTATGATAACTGGACAATGCTGTATGCTGCAATGAAACAGCAAAAGCGCTCGCTTCAGTAGTGCATGAAATTCTACACAAGAGTCTGAGCGCGCACTTTGCTAGACTGCAAAAGTAAACAACGCATCGACTATAAAAATCCACACATTTTAATAATTAACTCTCGACTGATGTATATCAGGACGCTGTAGATTGTGATTTGACGTGTTGTTAGAATTGAAGCACACGTGTTGCGTGGAACTTTTCCTCACGTGTCTAGCTTCAGCTCGTTTGTGTGGATTTGAAGATCCAGTTGGGAATTTTGAGGGAACCTGGATAATGATATTAGCTCTACTGTGTTCGCCTCGCACACAGGAAACACAGCTGCTGTGTCAAACACGGCTGAACAAAGGCACAGCTAAAAGCCGAGCTGCTGGACTGTACGCTGGCGAGAGAGTAGCCTATAGCATTAGTCCAGTGTGATCGCCTCTGCACTTCTTTCTGTTCTGATGTCATCATTAAAGTGACACAGTGACACAAACGCTGAAGTGTTTACCTCACATCGCCCCGTCTGATGCTGCCATTTTGGACAATCGTGTGGTTCTTCTTCGATTCCCGCTTCCTCTTCTTGTTGTTACGCGTCTCGTTAATCGCCTCAGGTTGACTGGCGGATGTCGTCAGAGGGGTGGAGACACGGTTCTCAGGGGTGGGTGGAATCTCTGTGGCTTCACCGATGCTGTTAGAGTCAGCTGAGGGGCAGCTGTTAGGACTGAGCGGCGTCTCCTCCCCGGACGGAGGGTTCAGGACACCTGACTGACTGCGGCTGTTTGAAGAGGAGGGACTGTCGGTGGAATCGAGAGATTTTTCCGTGGAAATGCTGCCACATGTCCTGCTGTCAGACTGTGGAACTTCATCACCACTTTCAGCTGCATCTCCACAGCCAGGTGATTTAACTGATGGACACGACCCGTCGCTGCTGGGCTGTACCACCTCATCACTGACGCTCAGATGTTCCTCCTCATTGTCCTCTTCATCTGAAATAATATAATAATATAATAATATAATAAATAGTCCTTCCAAAGTTTACAATAAATTGAAAGGAGCAATCAGCACTCAACTCATACACACACACACACACTGCATTTACGTACTTCTCACGTTACTGGTAAGTGAAGAAAAATGAAGCTGTTTAAAGTTATTTTATTTAAACACTATTCCAGGTGTTTTATATCACTTCATCTTAATAGTGACATCATCCCTGTGCCTCTTATACAGTTTTACTTTAGATTCCTAACTACTTCCAGTTATGCTGATATGATTGGCAATAATCGTGATGGGAGCTCTTCCTAACCAGCTGATTCCGTGATTACACTTTTCTACAAATTCGGGTTCCTGGATTTGCACAAGAAGTTGATCGATTACATTCTATGCAGATAAACATAGGTATGCACTTTCCAAAAAAAAAACAGACAGAAAAACAATGGTTGCTAAGTGAGCACCAGGTTAGATACTGGTGACACAGCATCCAAAGACATGTGGAGAGAAACACACACGAGTACGGCGCTGTGGTCTGGGTCTGTACGGCGCGGTGAGCACGAGCTTGCAAACAGAACTCAAATACCACGCTGTTTATTCTGAAACCTGCTCCTGTGTGGCGCAGACATCACACGCACACTTGCGTCACTGCACAAAGGGGAAGTTCAGTTTCCGTTTCCTCGTGGTTGTGAAAGCATCAGGCTAATCATGCTTGAGGGAAACTGCTGAACGTTCCATCTCCTTCTCTGCCTCGTCTCGTTCCTGATGAATTAAACCGGTCCTACAGTCAACTCCGCGTTCACGCCTCTTTCACCACCACCGCCACCGTGGCTGCTCCAGGACGAGTGTAACCTTCAGTGTCCCTGCGCATCCAGCTGTGGCGGCTCTTCGGTTTTAAGAATACATCCGGTTTAAACAGCGTATGAAAGCGTTGAGGGGAAAATGTGGGTCTCTGTAAGGACTAAGGATTAATAATAAATCGCTTGTTTTTTCAGAACTCTGTCACACCTGGTCTGACTTCTGCTGCACTGGCCTGGATCTCCTCCTCGATATCTGGATCTGAAGAATCCTCATCTTCCTCCTCGTCCTCCTCCTCGTCCTCTTCCTCTCCCTCCTCCTCCGCCTCTTCCTCCTCCTCCGCCTCCTCCTCATTTTCATCTCCACTCTTGTTATTGTTCTCTGCTTTTATGGACTCCTGTTGGCTATTCTGTGCCAAACACGCAAACAGTAAAAGAAAAAAAAAGTACTTTAATTCTGTATAGTAGTTTTGATAAGAACTTTTACTCAAGAGCTCAGAGCAGGAAAAATACGGACAATACAAACAATCTAACATTGCCTTGATAAGTGTGGAAAAAGCTTAGAAGAAGAGAAGTTTGGTTCTTCTATCAGTTCTTAGGCAGGGTGTATACTTGTTTTTCGCTGTGTGTGTGTGTGTGTGTGTGTGTCTGTTGCCTGGGACATGTTAAGTGTAACCCCTGCATGCTCACAGACTCACTGATGCTCACAGCTCCTTCCCCTCCCATTTTTACCCTTTTCACCTCTTTTTTCTGTTTCTCTTTCCCCAGACGCTTTCTCCGTTCCTCCTCCTCCGTGTCATCCTGTTTGTTGGCGTATTTGTTGATGACCTCCTCTAGGGAGCTGAGAGCCAGCTCTCTGTTAGAGCGCAGCTTCTGGGTTAACAGCAGGTCAGTAAGGGCAGGATCTGAGGCTGCGTTTATAACAAAGGGAAAGCAGAGTTTGTTTCAGTTCAGAAGAGTGTGAAGAATGGGAGCTAAAATGCAAAACGAGGACATTAACAGCAGCAGTCTGTGTGCTCAGAACTGCACTACGCACTACGCTCAAAGCTTCCATCCACGTTACACTATATGATGCAAGAGACATTCTGCGTGAAGATCAACTCATGAGATGAATTACCTGGTCTGTAGAGGTCCGTGAGGTGAGAGCCAAAGTTGTAGACCATGTCGAGGTGGCGCCTCTCCTGCAGCCTGTTGCCCGTCTCGCGGAACACCTCCTGAGCAATCTGCGCCTCCTGCTTACGGCTCAGCATGAGCTGGTTGCGCTCGTTGGCGCGCTTCACCACTTGCAGGATGTCCCTGTAATCCGGGGGGTTCTGCGAGATCTCGGTTTGGTTTATAAATCGCTCGATCTAATGCAGGCGTGAGAAAGAAATGAAGTGGAAAAAACAGAGATGGGAGAGATACAACACGGTTCCCACACTTTTTGCCCAAGCCTTGAGCACCCTATATTTATTTCAGTTCCAGGGTTATAACATTTCAAGGCTTTGTTATGTAAGTAACATACATGTGTAATGTAAATGACTAAAAACCAAAGGAGCATTCCTCACACTGACTCACCAGTCTAGTGGGAAGTGCTGCCTATCTCTCTCACGGAGGATTACATCTCCACTAACGCGCTCCGTCTCCCTACAAAACTCTCCGCCGTCTCAACTCTAAAACTCTGACCTTACATAAAGTATTTACTGGGTGATCTGCCGCCGAAGGTGCCATGTTCCAAGTTGTTTAACACGTCTAGATGTTAATATCATGAAAGCTGAAATTCTGATCCATCGCCTCATATCGTCTCAACAAAACACTTAGCCTTACTGTTCCAGTACTTTCGGACGGGATGCGATGAATCGTACAGCAGACACCGCAGTGAAATGTGCGTCTACGCTAGACGAACGTCCGCAAGCAGAATAATGAGTACCTTCTTGTTGATCTCTGGGTAACGGGTGCCGCTGTAGCGGATCCTCTGCTCCATGACTCTGCCGGTGAGGGTGCTACAGTTCTTCAGCTCACACAGTTTATCGTAGATCTTCATCATCTGAAACGGTAGTGCAGTCACAGCAGGAGATGACAGTAATTAAACGGTTTACAGATGCACAGTTACCTGATGTAGGATAAATACTTGTCTGATGTTAGTGGAACATTTACTTTAATGAACTCAAAACATTCACTGTGACGGGAAGCGAGGATGCTACGGGAGAATCGGAAGGAGATTACTAAAGTCAGATAGGGGG
>CM041003.1:13947360-13964324 GCA_022985145.1 Pangasius djambal
CCGGGTCGGGTCGGGGCTGGGCGGGAAGTCGCCAGGTCGGGGCTGGGCGGGAAGTCGCCGGGTTGGGTCGGGAAGTCGCCGGGTCGGGTCGGGGCTGGGCGGGAAGTCGACGACTCCAGGCAGTCACTTTCAAGGCTGTCAGTGGTTACATCTATGTGCCATTGAAACAGTGAGTGATGGTGAAAATTATCGATCCGGATGGAGTGGAAGGCCGACACACTCCGAGCCCCCAGTGTGTTAAAGCATTTGGACTCGTATGATAAATTAAACCTAATGGTGACTCCATATGCCGTACCGTATTGTGGGCTCGGTTGCTGTACTGAGTGCATCAGAGGTCCAGATGTTGCGCTGCAGATGTGACCATCGACAGCCTTGAAGGTGACCGCTGCCTGCTGTTCCACCCAAGAGACTCCAAGTTTGTGTGCTTGTTTCTTCTAAAAAAAAAAAAAAAAAACGCAGTTTCTTGCTCAGTCGTTTCAAAGTTGTAATACTAATAATGATCTGGTGCTGATGTGCAGATAATGAAGTATTTCTTTATTTGTAATGTATTTTTATTTTTGTTGTTCTGATTTAAAAGACGTGGATTGTTGAATTGTGGCAGCAGAGAGAATGTCTCATGGGGAATAAAACCTCTTTGTGGTTAAACAGGTTGAGACACAAACTGGACCTGAATGTTATCTCTTACGTGCGATATGAGGACATGGCGGGTGAAATGTTAGCCAGTAACTAGCTGACTGTTTGTTGAGGGCGCAAACACAAACATTAGAAACGTTATTACAAGAGGATAAAATCAGGATCGTTTCTCTGAGTCTGTATTAATGCGCTTATCTAGCTAACTAGTTTGGCTTACGTTATTACATTTTATACCACAGCATTGCTGACTTCTCGAATCTGATTGGTCAGAAGATGTGGCTAAAGTTTCTATAACAGCACGGCTCAGGCTGTAACAGGATTGATTGGTTTATATTAATGGTCATTCTAATTTGTTATGGTTTCTATAGTAACCACTCGTACGCAGGGACTTGTGCGGTGGACGCGCCACATAATCAAAGACTAAAAATCGCTGTTGTTTAACAGAGAAAAACATCTGATCGTTGAAGAGGAGTATACGCTTTGCGGTTTCTCGGTAACACGACAAGCTGCTGAGAAGCTTTTTTTGTCTCGTTAACTTCAGGAGAGAGAAAAGGAGATGGTGATGAGATGACGAGTGTTTATCGTTGTTATGTAATAAGTGATTAACAGGAACTAAATTGTCTTGCAGATGTTACACAACATAAAAAAGCATGATGTTCATTAAGAAATTAAACGTTGTAGTTGTTGGCAAATCGCTGCGGTATAAGTGGAATAACACACTCCAGACCGTGCGGTAAAACAATAATAACACACTCCGGGGTGGTAACGGTGGTCTCACACCCCAGCATGTATTATTTCCATTATTTACGTTAACTAGCGCCTTTTTAGCGTAATCAGTTTGCTGTTTTCGTTTGTCCACTCACGTAGGCTTCTGAACTGCTTATTTTAAATGTACAAAATAGAAGAAAATGGTCATTTCTTTTTCAGATTCTCGCAGTCCAGACAGCTCTTCTGTGTCGTCACCACCTTCAGGGAAACAATCGCCTGCACTGGTTCCCTCAGCAGCTGCTATGACCTCACTGCCACCCGTTACTTCAGCAGTCAGCAGTCCGATTAGCAGCATGGGATCACCCTTTTCAGTCATCAGCTCTTCTCTAGGTTCCCCATGCCTCCCTGGGACGCCGTCAGTGGGCTACGGCCCTATTAGCAGTCCCCAGGTAAGCTTTTGAAAAATCATAAATCCGTGTGTTTATGCCATATCCGTGTTGCGCTGGAATCCACCAGTTACATCAAATTTCACTGCAATGTAAGCTTTAAAGTTGGAAGAGTTTTGTTTGTTAATAATGGCGATAAAGAACTATTGAGTCAGCGAAGAACAAGATGTTCCTGAGAGTCGCTCTGGAAATCCTTTTATAATAATTCGACTTGGAGGGAGTTTTCCAGTTTCCAAATTTGTAGCCGTTACAAGACGCAAACCTCTCATCAGCAGTAAGAATCAGAAGAGTTCAGGTGGTGTAATTAGTTCTTTGCAGTGGGCCAGGTCTTCGTCCCTGTGCCACTCAGTGCGTCAGCCGGAGAACAGCGTCTGTCTTAGTATGTTATGAAGCTCTGCGAGGTCTGGTCTGTCCTCCTCTCTCGCCTTCCTGTACTGGTGTTTTAGAAACTTCAGCTCTTTCCTGAGCAGAGTGATCTGCCACAAGACCTGGTGATGTTCAGATCGTCTGCTGATGGAGCCCAGAGGTTCTGGACACTGTGGGGTGACTCCGAGCCCTGGTCCTCCTCCGTCTCACCAGATGTAGTGCTGGGCACTGAATCTGTGCGTTGCTCCACTTCCTCCTTATGAGCATATCTTGGCTTGGTGGATCCTCAGACCTCTCAGGTTCTTGCAGATTTTACTGCAAAAACCGGTTGCTCTCATCATCGATAGTCTGTTGCCAATATTCCGTACCGGGAATTCTGTCTGTCCGTGGTGCTCATTCGCCCCCACCCCTGGGGTATCTTTCAGAAGGGCTGTCTGTAGCTTTGAGTAGGTGCTTCGTCACGGGAGCTGCAGTTTGGTGTGCTAACCCTCACTGCCTCGGTTGCCGTCTCTCCGTGCTGTCCCCTGTCTCTCCAGTCGTCACCACGCTGTCTGCAGTCGTCATCCAGCCTTTCCTGGAAGTCACTGGCAAGGCCAGACTAAGCTAGTTTCTTGAAACACCAGATGGTGTGACTTGGACACATCATTAGTGAGGAACCCAGGGTTATAGGGTGTTTTGGGTCTCACGGGCGACCCAGCTGCGGGTGATCAGGCCTCTGCTTGTGTTCAGGGCATGAATTACCCCTCTTGATCCACGGCCACCTTCAAGCTTTTTTCTACAGCTTCAGTGTGTTCTTGGTGGCTCTTCTTTCATGCGACCCTCTGATGCCAAGGAGACTGAGTGTCCGATGTTGAGACTGTCTTGCAGAGTCCCAAAATTAACCTCTACCAAAGTGATGGAAAGGCCAAAGTGTGGAGAAAGAAAGGATCTGCTCATGATCCAAAACATACGAGCTCATCGGTCAAGCATGGTGGAGGTAGTGTCATGGCTTGGGCTTGCATGGCTGCTTCTGGAACAGACTCACTAATCTTTATTGATGATGGAACTCATGATGGCAGCAGCAGAATGAATTCAGAAGTCTACAGAAACATTCTGTCTGCCAGTTTACAGAGAAATGCATCCAATCTAATTGGGATGCAAGCAAGACAACGACCCAAAACACACTGCAACACAACAGAGGACTTCATCAGGGGAAAAGTGGAAGGTTGTAGACTGGCCAAGTCCATCAGCAGCCCTTAGCCCAGTTGAGCAGCATTTCACCTCCTGAAGAGGAGACTGAATGTTGTTATTGGAGGGCATTATAGAATAGAATGCAAAATTGAAAGAACTAGTATTGGGAAACAAGTAATAATTATAAATGAATAAAAGAATACAATGGCATTAGATTTTTAAAACATTAATTATTGTTAAATCTCTTTGCGTGACAGAGAAGAGAATAAAAACTGAGACAACGTTGACTGATCCTTCAGCCATTTTGCCGACTCCAGTGGCGTGTTTTTTACGTCATGTCTCAGCTTTTGATCTGTATTCATAACTAAGAGGTCGTACTCCTAATATTTCGAGTCGTATGCACAAATCTTTATCGCTAAGTCGCATTCTTACGAAAGCACATATGACATTACGACTGGACGATTTGATGACTGGATGATTAACACGTGCACAGCTTTTACTGATCGTAATCTTACTCTAGAATTTGTTATGCTGTAATATTGTAATAACTGGTCAGCTAAGGGATTGTTTTTTTTTTCCCCTTTCCAGATCAACTCCACTGTGTCCATGTCCGGCCTGCATGCCGTCAGCAGCTCCGATGATGTAAAGCCGCCGTTTGGCCTGAAGCCACTTTTAGGCCACACCCCTGGACCCACACTGTCCCAGAAACGGCTTTGTGCGATTTGTGGCGATCGCTCCTCTGGTACATTCACTTCATCCTTAGAAGACTTTAAATTTAGTAGAACGAGAAGGGCACTGGCCTGGCCTTGACGCAGTTCAGTATAGGACTGGTGTTAAAATAACAGCATGGAATATTTTCCACTTCTGAATGTTTATTCCCGGATGGTTAACGTGACGCACAACGCGCAGCTCGTTATACTGTGTGTATATACCTGTTCTGAACATCATTATAGTGTAGCTACTGCGTAAAAATTACTCCGTGTCTTTGTTTTGTGCTGTAATGATTTTCATAAACGGTCATTAATCACTATTAGTCATGTGTAACTGTCCCAGATGTCAGCTGAACACGTCGCTTAGCGTTTAATCGTGTTTTATCAGCTACAAGCTGCAGTGGTGAGGAACAGGATTATCCAATCAGAAGCCGTGCGTTTTCCCGTTTCTGATTGAACACTAGACTCTGAGATGGCTGAAGTACGGGAGGTGGAGCTGGTTTTGTTAGATAACATGTCCTTTCTCTCGTTTACTAGCGTCTCATTCGAAAAATTCTTAGCGAAACAGTCATAAAGGTATTTTATGGAAACGTTAAAAAAAAAAAAAGATGTGCCGTTTTCTTATCTTTAATTGCTGAGCCTTCGTCTCCTGCCGTGAAAGCAGCGTCCTCATTTAAACGCTCCTGCGTGAGGCTCCCTTCCTCTGCAGCATCCGCCATCTGCACTTCCCTGATATCTGCAAGTGACTCTGATGGGACATGAAATAATTGATAAGATTCATTGACAGTTTAAAAAAAAGAATTATTGACATTATTGATTAGTTGTTTCTAACGCTACGTTGTGCTACCTTGCCATGTTACCTGTACTGTATCCCAGTACCCATGCTACATTTGACCCTTGTTGCTATGGCAACATACGTCCAGAATCACACAGTCGTCTCTGGATAGATCTTCCCTGTCAGACAGAAGTGCCAGATAGACTAGTGATGATCTGTCAGTGTTCTCTCTCTCTCTCTTTCCATACGGCAGGAGCACTTAACCGAACTGTGTAACTTCCTGCGTGAAGCACAGCGGTGGTGTAGAGCAGAGGCGCTGCATGCTCATCAGCCAACATGACTGGAGGCAGAAAGTTTCGGAGGTGACTAGACATGAATAAGCCATGCCTCCTGGACCTTTATCGCTTTCCCTGCAAGACCCCAAGCTAACCAGTGGCTTTATTTATTTATTCCTCTGGCTTAGTAACGTCGTCAAAAAACGAAAATCTAAGCCGCGTCGGTTTAGTCTTCATAGCGTACCAACATGTCCGCAGCGGGGCTGAACCCCGCCGTTTATCAGCTGTTCAACAAATGTTAATCTTCGTAAAGTCCTCATCCACCAGTTTACATTCTGTCCACATACTGATCACCTCTTCTGTGATATGAGAACTACAGCAAGAGGAGCCACCATGCTCGGGGGCGGGGCAGCTCTCAGGAGGGTTAATGACCCGCGTGCCAGGGCCACGTGGTTTTGGCCTCTGTGGCTGCCAAGATCCTGATTTATAGCAGATAATCAGAATTAAATCAAATAAATGTGAGCAAACTAAGACAGAGTACAAGTGCAGACAGAAATAATGAAAAGATTAGGAGAGAGGATAGGGGATTATGGTGTGCATAATGTTCATACATCAGGAGTGTGTGTGTGTGTGTGTGTGTGTGTGTGTGTGTGTGTGTGTGTGTGTGTGTGATCGCCTGAACGTTACAGCCCGGGTTAGCAGTGATTTGGATTAGCGTGAGCGTTGTAGCTGGCGTTGCGTGACTCAGGCAGTTCTTATCTGACTCTATATTTTCACAGATCGTTCAGATCGTTTGCTTAAACCCTTACACTGTAAACCCAGAGAATCTGAATTTACATTTAAAAAAAAAGTGTGCAAACTGGTTGCCTTAAAAAAAAAAAAGTAAGTAAGTAATGAAAAATTTGAAGTTAAATACAAGTTGATTTAACTTTAAATCTTTTGCTTTGCTCTATTATTCCACTTTTTTTTTTTTTTTTTTTAAATTCATTTAACTACAATTAAGTACATTTAAGGAGGAAGATGAACAACAACAATGTATTCGTTTTGTGTTTTATTTCACTTTGGAAGTTTTCACTTGAAAGTATGCTTTAAAAACCTGCTGCGCTTGATGCAGTGTTTATGCTTCAACCTCGTTCCATATCTCCGACTCGCATCACATCAGAACTCTGTTTGTTCAGATTACGATCCAGGTAGGGGAACGATGTTTTTTTTTGGGGAATGTTTTGTAGATGAACATTCTTATTTATATATAACGCTCTAAACTGTTTCTTTAACTGATGTAACATTAGCGTTAAACTCGAGCAGAGTCTGGAGTCCCTTACACTCACCGAGTTCAGTAGACTGAGGTGAAGTTGGAAAGGAAGAAAGGTAGCAGGTGAAAAATGTCCGTCGAACTGGTTAACGTTAAAATAAAGTTTCCGCCGCTCGCATACAGGCCCTGGAGTATGAAAGGTAGCTAGCTAACAGGTGAGAGACGTCCACTGATTGGTTAAAACAAACCGTTCCACTTCTCACCCTCAGCCCCTCGGATTCCCTCGGCTTCAGCCGGTCAGCGGGCGGGACGCATAAAACTCACCCACCTTTTCCCCTGTAATACAAACTAAATACTTTGAATCCATTCAACTTTCACATACTGTACGTCTTCACGCCTCACCCACGCATTTATTTCCCTTCGTAGGTGATGTAGGATCATTGCTGATTATCATTTTTGTCTCCTCTGGTCATTTCTTTAGGTAAGCACTACGGTGTGTACAGTTGCGAGGGATGCAAAGGGTTTTTTAAGCGCACCGTCAGAAAAGACCTGAGCTACACATGCAGAGATAACAAGGACTGTATGGTGGACAAGCGCCAGAGGAATCGCTGCCAGTACTGCCGCTACCAGAAGTGTCTAGCCATGGGCATGAAGAGAGAGGGTAAGAGTGAAGCTTTTCACTTCCTGCTTCACTGTAGTGGGTCTGCTTCACTTAAAAGTGGATACAGTGAACTTTCTGCTGATTAGGGCTGGGTACTGAACATCACTTCTTATGTTTAACTGTGTGTGTGTGTGTGTTGCAGCTGTTCAGGAGGAGCGTCAGAGGAACAAAGAGCGAGACGGAGAAGTGGAGTCCACCAGTGCAGTGAATGAAGAAATGCCAGTGGAGAAGATCCTGGAAGCGGAGATGGCTGTGGAACAGAAGATAGAGCTGCATTCTGATGGAAGTTCAGGCACCAGCTCTGTGAGTCACTGACCCACACACCACTAACACTTGTATCCTCACTGTGGTGTACGTGCAGAATACAATGCCTGAAGGTCTCTCTCTTGCCCCCTCACGTGCAGGAAAATGATCCTGTCACCAACATCTGCCAGGCCGCTGATAAGCAGCTCTTCACTCTGGTGGAGTGGGCCAAGAGAATCCCACACTTCTCAGAACTGGCTCTGGATGATCAGGTCATCCTTCTACGTGCCGGTAAATGCTCGTCGTCTTCTCATGGTATCTCTGTGCCTGTGGCTGGTGTGACATTTCAGTATTTCTTACTATCAAATGCTAAAAAAGAGGTAGTAAAAGCCATAATTTTATCATAAGCATTAAGTGTGTTTTAATTTACACTGATCAGCCGTAACATTAAAGCCACTCACAGGTGACGTGAATAACGCTGATTAGAGTCTGTTGTAGTGAGCAATATTTTTGGATTATTACGCATCTCTAGAGCTGAAGCTATTAGCTTATTTAATTTTAACTAACCAAGTATTAGAACAGTACATCCATACTGTATTTCTTGGCGATGGTCAGCTGTGCTCCAGCCAGGGACGAGCCTGTTTTATGGAGTTTAAACAGAGAGCACGCGACACAGCGGACCGTGACGGCGTTAGAGAGTCAAGTTCAACTCTGAGTCTTTGGGGGCGGGATTAAGATCTTCCACGGATATGATTGGTCCCTCTCAACCACTCCCACTTCTTCTGGGGACAGACCTTGACCTCATTCAGAGTAAAAATCACAAAATGGCAGAGATGAGTCAGGTTAATGTGTTGGTCTCCCAAACACAATATAAGTTTATAATTAATGCTTTCTTATGCAAAGATAAATACATGAAACCTGAACCACACATACAGTACGTGTGCTTGCTGTTAGACTTCACGTGTTGACGCTTTCCTGCTCAGTCAGTCAGCACTCCGTGGAAAGCTGGGTGATGAAGAGCATCATGATGGCCATGATTATGCCTCTGGAGGTCTGCACATCAGCCTGTCATTACGCAGACACGCAAACGTGCTTCAGTGCAGAAGCATTAACCTCAAAGTGGTTTTATAAACTGTTGATAGCACTTCCTTTTTTTTTTTTTTTTTTTTTTCTTATCTTAGGTTGGAATGAGCTGCTGATTGCCTCATTCTCTCATCGCTCCATCTCTGTAAAGGATGGCATTTTGCTGGCCACTGGACTCCACGTCCACAGAAACAGTGCACATAGCGCAGGAGTGGGAGCCATCTTCGATAGGTAATCATCGCTGTCACGCATTCAGATTGTAGTTTCTGTAAATATCTAGCGTGTGTGCTGGGGTTTAGTTGCAGAACTGAGCGAGTGACACTCGTTTAACTCGTGAAGTATAACGTATTTTTCCTCATTCCTTTTTCACTGTTACTTTATAAATGCAGTTCTGTCTTATTTTTGCAGTTTAAACTTCAACAACAAAGTCAGCAACTAGATGTTATCAGTCCAAACTATGAACATATGCCATTTATGATGTTAGTATATAGATATTTTCACTATTCCAGCTCATTTCAGCTAGTTTAAGCGCACTCTGTGCTTCTCCTGTGTGTGAACGCTCCAAATGAACTCCGACCCCCAAAAACCGGACCGAACTCGGATCAGCTCGGGAGCTGGTTCAGTCTGAGTACCGTGCGTTAGAAGTCTTCTCTCCACCAGTGCTCATGTTATGTTACAGCTGAGCTGAGCTTTAAAACATAAAACATGGTGGTGCGGGGAGTAGTGTGCCTCTCCTCGGCGGTCGGAGTGAGGATTATATAAAGAACCAGTTAATTAGACCTCATAAAAACACTTAAGCATATGAACAGTTTTCTGGGGGGGGAAGGTGAAGCGGATTGACAGGACGCCTATACAATGCCAGAACAAGCCAAAGAAAACGAGACAAAGGTGTCTAGCCTTTCTTTATTTTTGTGGAATATAAGGTGTAGGTGCAGCTTACGGGTTAAGAAATAAGTGGGTCCAAAAGGACTGAAGAGCTGAAGAGTACCAGCAGTTAAAGTGGACTGAGGCTCTTTTGAAGAGGGCCATATATGATAACACCCTCAATCAACTTACTGAATGTCTTCTAGCTGTGAGTGAAGCTCTCTTCAGAAAGTAGAAATGGCTTTGGCCCTTTTTTTTTTTTTTTTTTTCCTCTCTCCTTCTTCTTACACCGCTCCAGCCCTGGCAGTCCATTCCAGTCCATCATATAAATGCAGCCCCAGGTATTTATGTCCTCACTGCCTCGACTGCATCAACAATTCATTTTAAGACCGCAGGCAGCTTGGAGCTCCTGAAGTCCACCACTATCACACACTCGGAAACGTCCTTGGCCCTGTATTCCTCCTCCTTTCACCCAGTTGCTCAAGCACGCCGCTTCAGTACCTTGAACTCGGTGCCATCTGGTCCTGCAGTGCTGCCGTGTCTGAAAACTCCGAAGTGCATGATGGATCGTGGAGGCAGAGAAGGCTGTAGTTGGAGAGGAAAAGCGAGGAGTGGATCTTCAGTCCCGCTGGGCAATGATGGACGTTCTGATGTTTGCACGGCGTGAGTGGGAGAGGGACAGGGAGGAACTGAGGACAGCGTCCAAACTCATGTGCAACAGTGTGAGCCAGGAGAGGGCAGTAAAACCTGGTTTAACTGCTTACCCATTCATGAGTGAATTCTTTTGCTCCAGTCTGCCCTCAGCCTTCATCCTTGGCCTCTTTGGAGCTCATCCTGAGCCGTCTTTGCATAGTCTTTATTTTCTTTCTTGTTCTTTGACCTGACTCTTCTTGTTAAGAAATTGAGATGTGGTGACATGTCTTCTGCTGGTTTTATCAAGGGTTTCAGAGTATATTCTTCATCATCAAGTGTAAACAATAAGGGGCAAATTCTATATTTTTTCCTTATTGCATCCAGTACTTAACCTCTTCTTCAGGCTGGAGGCTGCTCCTGCTTCCTATATTTGAATCATGACGCAGTGTTGTATGTATAACGGCTGTAGTTCATTATAATGTCCAGGATCGCACACTTTACTCCCAATAAACACAGTGTAGGTGATGTAAACCACAGCAATTCAGTAAAAAAAAAAAATAAACGCCAAAGCATCCGTCAGTCAGATTGCTAGAAGTGTGGATTTAAACACTGGTTAAAATGAAGTGCTTCAGTAATACATGGCCCACTCGATACTGTGAGGGGAAACACTTCAGAAATGCTTTCACTTGATTTATTATTGATCAATGCAAAGCTTTCCCTTTTCCCAGCGCTTTACAAAACAGCGTTAAGCCCGTATTGCCTTCTATTTATGTCTTACTGTGAAACATGGAACTTTCCTTTGTTTTTGGCTTCGGAGACTTTCTCCATATCCTTTTCTGTACATTCTGGTGTTGGTCATGTGACGCTGCCCCCCTAGTGGCCATGATCACGTTACATACAAGTATGAAGGCTGTGCTCGCAGAAGTATAGATTTAAGCCTGAGACATTCTGCAGGGAGGAGTGGGAGAAGATCCCACTAATGTAGATGACATCTACATTAACTTCCTGGACTAAGCCCTAGTCTTCCACCGGCCTCCAATCTACCCTAATATCAACACTACCTAAGACAGTCGTCATCTCTCTAAATGACTACAGCCCATAGCACTCACCTAGAAAGTCTTTTGTGACATGTTTTGAGAGGCTCATTATGTCATACTTAACATTGTCATTATCTCCTTAACAAATCACCCGACGAGGCAGTCTGTTAAGGAGATCTGTTTAGCCCTACAGCTGGCCCTGACACAAGAAATACGCCCTTTTCAGGTTTCCACTTCCAGACAACACTTTTCTTAGTAATAGTTAAAGCAGCATATATAGGGCACTAGTGCCTTGAGATGGTGTGTTTATAGTTATGGCTGAGAAGTAAATAAAGTGATGGTGATGATGGAATGGTGCAGCCCAAAAGGTTGGACATGTTCTGTCCATTAATTCTTTCCCAGAGGGGTGGATGGCTTATACAGATGTGTGAGGCCCTTTTGTTTCCAGGAGTTAAAAATAAAGGTCTTCGTTAGGAACGCTACACTAATACTGCGTAGGACCTCCTTGCATTCAGAACAGCCTCAGTTCTTCATGGCATGGATTCCACAAGGTGTTCGAAACATTCCTTTGAGATTCTGGTCCACGTTGAGATGATCGCATCACGCAATTCCTGCAGATTTTTCAGCTGCAGATCTCCCGTTCTACCACGTCCCAAAGGTGTTCTACGGGGTTCAGATCCGGTGACTGGGAAGGCCACTGAAGAGCACTGAACTCATCGTCATGTTCATGAAACCATTTTGAGACGACTTTTGCTTTGTGACATGGTGCATCATCATGCTGGAAGTAGCCATTAGAAGATGGTAAATTATGGCCATGAAGGGATGCAAGTGTGTCAAGAAAACATTCCCTACACCATTACATCACCACCACCAGCCTGAACTGCTCACACAAGACAGGTCGAGTCCATGGATTCATGCTGCTGATGCTAAATTCTGATCTGCATGTTACAGTAGAAATCAGGATTCATCAGACCAGATGATCTTTTTCTAACCACTGCAGGGTCGGATTCCTGTTCTTGGCAGACAGGAGTGGAACCCGATGCGATCTGCAGTTGTAGCCCATCTGCCTTGAGCATTGTCTCTTAATCATCTTAGACCTTTTGAGATGCTCCATGTCTTCCTCAAGAAGCATTACTGTAAGCAGGTTACAGTGCTTTTTAAATGGAAGTTATATACCATATATGGCGATTTGGTGCTCCATGTAAATGTTTATGTAAATGAATGGCTGTGTACAAGCAGAGCAGTTTAGAATGTGTACTGGGGTTCTTGCGTACACGTTTAGAACTTGCTCTATGCACACTTGTGATCTGCCTCATATAATACCTTGCGTAGATGGCCTAATGGTTAGAGAATCGGACCTGTAACCCGAAGGTGAACCTGAAGGTCGTGGGTTCGAGTCTCAGGTCCGGCAGGGGTTGTAGGTGGGGGAGTGAATGACCAGCGCTCTCTTCCACCCTCAGTACCACGACTGAGGTGAGACCCTTGAGCAAGGCACCGAACCCCCAACTGCTCCCCGGCACTGCCCCCTGGTGTGTGTGTGTGTTCACGGTGTGTGTGTGCGCACTTGAATGGGTTAAATGCAGAGCACAAATTCCGAGTATGGGTCACCACACTTGGCCATACGTCACTTCACTTCACTTTAGATCATCAGGGCAGTTAGTTTTCCACTGCTCATTCTGTTAACCACTGTGGCCTTTTTCCTCTTATAGCAAAGGTACACTTTATTTCTGAAGTACTGTTCACTTTCTGTCTGGTGTTTTGGGTTGAGAACATGAACTGAATGCCCAAGCCCTGACCTCTAAAACAGAAAAAAGGCATGTGATCAGGCAATGTACTTGTGATTGCAGCTGTACGAGGAGAGCTGGCTGATAGATTGATGTTAAACAGTAGTGCTTTAGGGTTAAAACTAGTATTTTGTAGTGCATGAATGTGTGTGTTATTGAGTGTTTGTTGGATATGGAATGTGCATGTAGCTCAAATAGTACAGTTTTCTTAACCGCATGCATAATTTGCAGACCGTAAGGCATTGTGAAAGCAAATTGTTGCCATACCTATGACTTTAGGGTTGACTGAAGGTTTTCTTGTGTGCTCTGGTTGAAACCTAGAGAGCGAGTGGGGAATTTAGAGAGAGCGTGCCATGTAAGTGACGCTCAGCCCTCTGACTGGCTGCCAGCTCTCATCTGGCGGTGTGTAGTCTGAGTGCTTTAACTCTGGCTGTGTATTTGTATTACTGTTACAGGATTTCCAGGGTGAGTCTCAGCAGAGTATTTTTCTCCTCTGACTCAATACTGACTCACTAATAGTCAGTATTAGTATATTTAGAGCTAGTTTAGTGTTTTACCTAACTTGTAGATAATGCCGTCTGTGTTAGAGGTATGAACTGGACTGTGATCCCACAGGAGTCGACAACGAAGAAAGAAGATGGCAGGGTCGGTTTTTACTTCGTGGTGGGCGGGAGTAGCATGTCTGATGCGGGACAAGGAAAGGCAACAAGGGAGCGCATTGGCTGCGGTGCTGCACTACATGTTTACCACATTCATTCTTTAGTAAATTACTAAACATGTCTACAAATTGGGAACTAGAACCAACTATGTTCGTTGGAAGATTACTGTGGGAGTGGGATTTAGTAATCAGTCTTGTGCAGATGTCACACCTCAGTCTCATCTGCACACCAGTAGTGACTCTTTGTAATAGTGCTGAAAACTGGCAACAGGAAGTAAACCAAACTTTTTAAAAACTTCCTTCTAGAGAGTTTATCAGAATCAAATCAGATCATAGAGGCAATCGAGTATGTCGTGTCATGCAGTCAGGAAGTATGGCATAATTCCACTGTACATCAGTACATTGTGGCCCAAAGTTCACCTCAGTTCAGTGATGGAGTATAATCACATGCACATGCCAATACTGACTCACTGTCATAGCGCAAACACTGGCAACAGGAAGTGAGGCTAATAAACAAACTTTTTACTTCTCTACCTTCAGATTCCTACCTGATTTGATCAGCAGGATTTCAAGATAGGTGTGGGGCAAAACTGTGCAGGAACTGATGTCGTAAGCAGTGTTGCGATGATGAGGCAGTAAATTAACCTGATGGCGCTTAAACCGGAAGTGTGGCATAATTCCACTGTATGTCACGCACTGAAACCTGCTGCTCAAGCAGATTATTTCAGCAGAAGTTTTCAGTAATGAAATTGTTGACTCTGTCCAGCTGTAATCATTAGCAAGATTCATACACCACCTAGAAGTGTTGGTGTAATTCTACTGTATGCCATGCGATGTGCCTCAGAGTTCACGTGTGCGTTCAGTGGTGTGACGTAGCATCCACATGCCAACACTTGCTCATGAAACTGACATTTCTGCACCTTGGTGCTTGGGCCCATCACTCGCTGCTTGCAGATATTACTATTAGGGGTCCAAGCATGAAGCGCTTGTAACCTTATTGTAACTGTTTTGAGTTTTTTTCTTCTTCTTCTTCTTCTTCTTCTTCTGTGAGAACCGTGAGTCCTACAAACAAAATTCTGTTTTCCACTGATTCCTTGAATTCTCCCAAACAGAAAAAAGCCTCAAGATCCATTTAGCACCACCCACTTATATTCTTTGCTAATTTGCATAATATGTAAAATCTACTTTTTCAAACTAGTCCTAGGATTTTTAAGGTGATGTGCAAAGTTTGGGGCATAAGCATTAAAAGGGGCGGAGTTAAGTCGAAATGTCGAAATGCTGTTTCTCAGGAACTGAAAGTCTGATCGAGCTGAAATTGGCTGTACTGCATCAATGTGCTAATCTGTAACTGGTTTTTTTAAATACCACTGAATTTCTTCAGCCAATCAGCTTTCAGCAGGCATTTCACACGACTAGCATTGTGGTTTTGTCACAAAACTTGATAAATATGTTCATGTATGGTCGAGGGTGCTTGGACCCTGCAGATCGCCACTTGTGACTATTGTCATTATTATTATTATTATTATTATTGTTAGTAGTAGTAGTATTACTGCTTGTGGGAAGTGCACACGGTCAGTCATTCATGTAAATAATAGATAAATATCTACACAGACACACACATTTCTTAAATTAAGCTTCATCACAGCACTGTTAATCTGCTGTAATCTACAGTTTCTTTATTTCATAGATGATATTTGCATTTAGTTTTGTTTAATGCTCAGTACGTAAAACAAATCTTGGAATAACTAGTTGCAGGCTGCTGTTTTGAGGTTCACCTGCTTCAGTGTTCTCTGATGTCCGTCCAGTTTTACACCCGTTGTTCGCTTCTTGTCCATAAATGGAGACGTGCTTTTATTTCACTTGCATGACTGAATGTTCTAGTATCAGCTGCTGCATATTTAAATAAAGTTTTCCTCCATCTCATTACTAGCACTATTTCTTCATGCTTGTGCCTTGTGCTCAGTGTATTGTTTCACGCTAACGCTATACATTGACCCTGATTGTGTAACGCTACACTACTTGCTTTTCTCATGACAGGAGCATCCGTAGTCATTGGAGATTTCTCGTAATGTCATTTCGATTTCTATGCTTCACTCTAAGATGCGTTGTGTTCAGTTTTTTTTCCCCGCTTGTCTGTGCAGATTCTTTAAGACTGCACTTTGCCATTTGTCATGTAAAGCTGTTTTTTTTTTTTTTTTTTTTTTTTTTTTTTTTTTTTTTTTTTTTTTTTTTTTTTTTTGCGCTGTTGTGTTGCGTGATGCTACAAGCCCAGAAAAAAAAGCCCGCTTCTCAACAAGAGCCTGCAGCTTGTTACTCCTTGAATGGGCCCCACTGTCTCTGCTGGTGCACACAGTCATAACCTTTTAAATGAGGAAGATGTTAACAGTGTAATAATCTGTGTATTGACATTGTAATAACACATTGTGATTGAATACACAGGGAGAGTGCGCACAATGCAGAGGTTGGGGCCATATTCGACAGGTAATGAAGCCACACCACACAACACAAATATTCCAAGCCAGAAAAACAAAAACCAAACACGTGTTTTTTTTAAATGATGTTTTATAGGTGGGTAAAGAGCAATGTGTGTGTCTGTGTCTCTGAATGTGTCCATACTGTTAATGGTTCGAATCATGTACCTTTTTTTTTTTTTTTTTTAAACTTGTCAGAAATGTTCCTGCTCTGAGCCAGTATTTTTGTATTCAGACATCTAACACAAACGTGCCGTCACTTCTTTTGCATGTCCCTTTTTTCCCCTAATCCTACACTATATCGCCTCTCTGTGTGTCTGTTTCTCGTCTTCTGGTGCTGGTACAGGGTGCTGACTGAACTCGTGAGTAAGATGAGGGATATGCAGATGGATAAGACTGAGCTGGGGTGTCTAAGAGCCATCATCCTTTTCAACCCAGGTACTCGGGTTTACAGTTTTTATCATGGCTTGGATTTAGCTTGAGAATGTAAGTTCTGAAATGTTTAATAAAACACTAATCTCTAAACCTGTCTAAAACGATGGTAAGTTGAGATGTTGATTTTATGTCCAGTGCTACAGATGGACTTCAAATGACAATTTTCTAATTTCACAGCACAAGACTCCATAAATATTCTTGTCTGTATGTGTTTCACAGACGCAAAGGGGCTTTCAAACCCAAGTGAAGTGGAGTTACTGAGAGAGAAAGTCTATGCTGCACTAGAAGCTTATTGTAAACAGAGATATCCTGACCAGCAGGGCAGGTACATAATGAAAATCATGTACTAACTCTTGTTTTTTTTTTTTCTTTTCTTCAGTTGATTGGTAAACTGAGGATGCTTATATTTTGTATTTTGGGGAGCGTGGTAATATTTTTATCATTTGTAGGTCTTGATAGATTCAACTACGTTCATATCCATATTACAGTGGGTTAGAAAAGTATTCAGACCCCTTGGTTTCCAAAGGTACACACGTGTTTGTATGAGGTCCCACAATTCACAGTGCATGGCAGGCCATGAAGTCCAAGGAACTGTCCGTAGACCTCTGTGATTGTGTCGAGACGTAGATGTGGGCGAGGGGATAAATCCATTTTTAAATCTTATGCTCCACCACTATGAAATTCAGAGCTGTAATCTCAAAACCTGCCGGAAGGAGAACCTTCTCAGAAATGCTCCATCATTCAGGCCTTCATGCTAGAG
>CM041003.1:13979627-13990195 GCA_022985145.1 Pangasius djambal
CAGTGTGAATCATCTTTGGGCAATCCTCCAGGAGGCTTGGAGTAATATATCAAGTCAATGTTTGAATAAACTGACTGCTCGGATGCCTAGTGTTGTCCCTTATTATCAATGCAAAATGGTCACTAACTAAAGAGGATTTATGCTGATATTGCCCAAAAACCCTATTTTGTTCAGGCGTTTCCACACTTTTGGAGGGCAGTGTATATATATATAAAACCATATATAACCAGGGCTTAATGTGAGCTGGAACGACCTGAAACAGTTCAGTTCAACAATTCCCACTCCACTATCGTAAACACACATCGCTAATATAATGTAATATAGCACAATGAATCACTGTGTACTTGCACAGGGACAATAATGGTAATTGTACATACAGTATGTAGGCCCAATCTGTTGTGTATACATAGCCTACCAGTGTGGAATGCATAATAAAATATGTTTCTCACAAACATACAGTGTAAATCTAGTCCCTGCCAATGACCAAAAATAACAAGATGTATGACAATTCAATTAAGTTAATTCAGCTGAAAATCTATTTAATTAAAATGTTACTTCGTACAGTGCCATGCACTTGAATGGAAATTGAATTTATTTAGATTTTTAACCTTTTATTTACACAATATGTCTAACTAGTGGTGAGGCCACTCACCATCCTGGCCCGGGTTCAATTCCTGGCCAGGGAACCGACCCCAGCACACGACAGTGCACTCCCAGTGCCGCTCCCAGTGCCGCTCCCAAGCCTGCATAAAAATTGGGGAGGTTTACATCAGGGAAGACAACCAGCATAAAAACTGTGCCAAATCAAATATGCGGACCAATGACCCGCTGTGGCAACCCCTAATGGGAGCAGCCGACAGAAGAAGAAGAACATGAAGATGAAGGTGCAAACTAATTTTTATTGTGAAATACATTAGAGCTGCAAATTTTCTGGACATGTTTTTAGCAGCTTTGTCCATTCATCTTAGCAAAATTGCTGAAACTTTGCCACACTGGTTGGAGACCACTGGTGTACAGAAATTTTCAAGTCTTACCTCAGGTAAGTCTAACCCTAGACTGAGGTCTGGGCTTTAACTGATTAAAGTTAAATTGGGCCTCATTCTATAACATTCAGGTTCTTGGTTTCGACCTGCTCAAGTGTAGTATTTTTGTCAGTATGCTTAGGGTCGTTGTTCTTTTGCAAGGTGAACCTCCATCCCAGCCTCAAGTATTTGTCTCTATCCTTCTTGCCTTGTACCATGACCAGTCTCCCAGTCCCTGCTGATGAAGAGCATCCCTACCACAGCATGCTACCATCACCACGCTTCACTGTTGGGATGGTGTCATCAAGATGACAAGAAGTGTTGGGTTTTCACGAAATGTCATAATGTGCCAAGTTCAATTTTTGTCTCTTTTTTCTTCATAAAATGGATTATGGATAATGGGTTTACTGTCTCTCTGTAGGATGTTCAAAGTTTGGGATACTGTTTAATTATGAATGTTATATTTCATGTATTAATTTTTTGTGACTCAAACCGAAATTGCATAAAGATTTCACGGTATTGGTGTACCAGTGTTCTTCTCTACTCTGACATTATACAGTGAGAGATAAGCAAGCATTAGACTTCTTCTTCAAAGCTGATATATTATACTGAAGGATAAATTCCAGTGTAAACTTTAGGTGGATTTGACTGATATAATCTTTTATTTTTTTAATCTGGTAGTGGCGATTCTGGAAGCTACAGGCCAAAAGACTTCTATTATTAGAACTATGTTTTCTTCAGCCTCTGGGTGACTGTGATTGGGTTTTGCTATAGGTTAATAATGGCGTGTAGATTTGCTGAGTGTGTGTGTGCATGGTGGCCAAACCCCAGACATTAGCCCTGGCAAATTGAAGGCTATTTGATCAGCTTAGCCTTATCTACCTGAATTTCTTAATCTCAGAAGTTGTGTTGCTGTATTCACTGAGCACACTTTAACCACAGAAGGCATTTACGATGTTAATAAATCTGTCACATCAAACTGGGTTTAATGATGGTATACAGAAGCCTGAAAAGTACAGCTTGGATGATGGATGATTGTTTTATTACACACTTCTTGCACACTTTGTTGACAGTGGAGAGAAAGTGTAGGTGTTTCAGCTAACTACCTTGGTGTTACTACCTACTTCTTTTTAGATAAGCAACCAGCTTGCAGAGGTTGCATTTCCTGGAATATTAGCGCACCCTCTAGCAAGCACTTCCAAGCTACTTCCTGGTTTTTAACTATTTAAACAAACTATATCAATGAACTTATTGTGAGGTTTTACAATCACTTGTGCTTGTTGTGGTGTATAAGTTCTGAATCTATGTCTTTTTGTTTAGTGGCTCTTTGCTAGCTTTGCTTCATTATTTGGATTACTCTTTGGATTACCCCTTTGGCCTTATTGTGTATGTTTGACTGTGTTTTGACCATTGCCTAGCTTTTAACCTTGCCTTCTGAAAGCACCACACATCGCCAAGTGCAGCTCGATAACATAGAACCGAGCACATGCAAGCCTTGTGTTGCTATGCCAGAGAAATATGATGGCTCTCCGGGTAAGGTCAAAGGCTTTCTAATGCAATGTTCACTCCTGTTCACAAGCGCTCCCTCCCTCTACTCCAGAGACACTGACAAACTATCGCTACAGTTAGAGTTGCTTACCAGAAGAGCATGTGAATGACCTACTGCCATTTATCACACACAGACTGCACTGCCACAACTGGCGTTTGAGCAATGTGTTGATCACCCTGTCTCTGAGAGTCCTTATATACTGTGGCAGCGAAATGGGTCCAGGTGTGCGTAATTGGTAATCAGATGAGTTTGAACACGTGTGATGGGAAATGGAGTTCTTGGCGGCCATGTTGGTAGGTCGCATGGTGTTATGGGTACTGTAGGTGGACGCCGATTCCGGCGTAGAAGTGGCACTCATAAATGCATATTACCTGAGAAGTTACCTTAATTCTCACAGAAACACATTTTTTCAGCCCTTATTGACTTTGCGGAAGCTGGAAATTTCCTAGATAAGGAGATTATTATTAGGAGTTCTTCTCCTTCCCCTGAAGACTCCCATAAACATTCAAGCATTAGTGGACCCTAGGTAGTGGGAAGGTAAATGCAACTACCTTACCTATAACTATGCATACAGGGCTCCTTTCTAGTGAATGCTTTATTTTTCTGTTCACAAAACCACTGCATAATCCTGTAGTGGTGAGCTTTGCTAGTGTACCAGTCGGCGTTGCACTGTAACTTACTGTGCCCATTGTTTTGGTAGTTATTATACTGTCTTGTGCTGTCTGCACTGTGCACTTTATGTAAATATGTAGTCTCCTGTAGTTCTGTGTTTGTTTTATGTAGCACCTTGGTCCTGGAGGAACATTGTTTCGTTTCACTGTGTACTAAGTAGCTGTATATGGTTGAAATGACAATAAAGCCATTTGACTTGAATTGACTTAATTGTGCTAATTTTAACCTTTTAGAAAGGAGCAAAATGATCTGCCAATAGAATTTCTCAGAAACCAAAGCCATGGAGAAATCTGTTAAGGAGCTGCTTGCATTGGGCTACATTCATCTATCCACATCTCTGGCCACAGAAGTGTCTTTGTTATGGAAAAACAGCGAGGTCTCAGACCTTGCATTGATTATTGAGGCCTCAGTTCCATCAAAGTGAAGTACCATCGATGCCTCAGCCCTTGAACAGGTATGTGGAGCATGCTTATTCACAAACTTTGACTTAAGGCACGGATATAATTATTAAGATCCGAGAGGGAGATGAGTGGAAGACTTCATCACCATGTCTGGCAACTACGAGTAGTTTATTATGTCTTATGGACTGATAAACAACCTCTCAGCATTCTAAGCCTCTACAAATACAGTTCTTAGGGAAATGTCAAATAAATTTATCATTGTCTATATAGATGATATTCTTATCTACTCTCCCTCAGAACTGGAACGTTGAAACATGTGCATCAGGTTCCCCCAGAAAATGCTGGAGAATAAACTCTATGTCAAATTGGAAAAGTGTGAGTTCCACAAGAAAACTATTGCCTTCCTTCGGTAGGTCAGTGATTCAGAAGGGGTGAAGATAGACAAAACCATGGTTGAAGCAGTAACCTCACGGCCACATCCTTATACCATAAAGGAGCTACAGAGATTCCTGGGACTTGCAAACTTTTACAGGAGATTCCTTCATAGATTTACTGTGTAGCTATCTCCTCACATCACTTGTTAGCTGGAAACCCAAAGTGTTGAAGTAGAATAATGCAGCACCAGAAGCCTTTCAAACATTAAAAGATCAGTTTACTAGTGCCCCCAGACTTTGTCACCCAGATCCTGCAGTATCCTTTTATAGTTGAGGTGGACACTTCAGAAGGTGGCACTGGGGCCATCCTTGCCCAATGCCATGGGAATCCTCCGATGTTACTCCCTGAGCATTCTATTTTAGGAAACTCCATCCAGCAGAATCTATGATGTGAGAAACTAGTAACAGCTGGTCATTAAACAGCAGACACTGGAGACACTGGCTGTAAGGTGCAGAACACCCATTTCTCATCATAACTGACCACAGAAACCTGTAACTATCTAAAATGTGTAAAGTCAGCAAAGAGACTAAACCTGTACCAATCTGTATGGCCTCTTTTCTTCACATGTTTCAAATTCATGCTCACTTGTTACCCTGGCTCCAAGAATACAAAGTCTGATGCTCTGTTCTGCCTTCCTAAAAGTGATGGTTAGAGTTCAGTATGCATAGGTAGATAGATATAGGTAGATTCTTAAGGTCTTACTGTGCCACCAAACAGAACAGCTGGAGCTGCCACCTCCCATGGGCCAGTTCCTTCCTCAGGCACTCCTCCACTAGACTCACTCCATTTCACTGTGTCCTTTGATATCAATCAGGGGACCCATCGGAAATCCCTGTAGTAGTCAAGTGGATGAGGAGGAGTGATCAGACTTTGGAGGCCTGTCTGTCTGCAGAGCGCAATAAGATAGTAGAAGCTTAGAGCTGATCAATGCTGAAGTCCACACCACCAGCTGTGCCCTGGGTGTCCACCAGAGACCTATGCTGAGACTTGCATCAAAACTGTAACATGGACCCAGGACATTTCCCCTCCCCACAAGCAGAGGTCTGGCAAGCACTTCCAGGTTACTTCCTGGTTTTGAACCATTTACACAACTCAAGCAACTCAAGTTTTACAACCCCTTGTGCATCGACTATGCTCTGAGCCTCAGTCCCCTGCTGACTGCCTAGTTGTTTAGTGAACCTTTGTGTCATTATTTGGGATTAATATTTGGATTATCCCTTTGTCCATGTTGTGTGTGTTCAGTTGTGTTTGACCATCTCCTGCCTTTTGACCTAGCTTTTGGATTACGTTTTCACTTTGTTTGATGTACCACCATCCCATGTCTCATGTGTCGTGTAAGACTTCACATATTGAAAATGTACTAAATACCAGTCAATGTATTAAATAATCCGGTACCGTTAACAGACCTTTAACTACCATTTAATCTATATTTACTTTTGCTAGATTATCACTGTATAGTACTGCAAAGAATAGGATATTTTTCTTCCCAAGTACCTTTTCCTTGAAAAAGTCCTACATTTGTTAATCAGGGAATCAGTACTGCTGTACACAATTATGGATGTGAATTTCTGTAAAGTAGTTTAGTCATGATACTGTATCTATTACCACATTTACAATTTACAGTTAAAAGAGGGTAACCTACAATCAGAACTACTGAGGATTAAAGGTCTTGCTCAAAGGCCAAACTGGCTCTCTGGCAGTGCTGACATTGAGCACACAATCTGCCTATCACTAGACCAAACCTTAACTACTGAGGTACCAGTGAGGTGTTAAATTGTATGAGCATTTAGCTCTGTAACAGGGAGCCACAGACTGATGTTTGTCTAAAATAATGTATGTGGTTTGCTTCAGATTGGCACTGAAAAGTGTAATTTAAACTCCAGACTCACCAAGGTTATAAATGGACCTGTTTTCCCAACATAGGCTGTGTAGTTTGGCATGGGTGTGCTAAAACTGCACATGCACAGATTTAAGAATGCACACCCAAGCTGAAAAGATTCCAGCAACAGTTAACGAAAGCAGTTAGTACATGCTGTTTATTGTACATGGAAATGACAAAAAAGCAAGTAATCATAAGGAAATACAGTATATACTTCTCAGATGTATTTAATATTTTAATACATGTGACAAGTAAAGAGACTGTTAAAAGAATGACATGGGGTTTTGTTTATTTTTGTTTGATAATGTCACTCACATTTTGTAAGTATCCATCAGTTAATAAGCCCAGATTGCAACTTTAGTCAACTAAAGCGGCCCCACCCTCTTGCTTTCCTTGTTGTCAATCCCGTTTCTACTCTTCTCTGTGTAAATAGTGGGCTCTCTCTCTCCCTCGCTCTCTCTCTCTCCATCAATGGCCCTCATTCATTTCCTTGCTTCATTCACATGCCTCTTGGCCCCGTTCCATCCTTCTCTATAAATTCCTATAATTTCTCCCTCTGTACTTTTCTTGCTTGTCCAAATTCACTTGGTAATTGTTTTGTACTATCATCCTTACATAATCAGAATTTTTAAGCCATGCTATCAGAAGAATTATGCTATGTTGTTGTTGAAGTCTTTATTCTGATTGGCCGGAAGATGTTGATTAGTTTTTCTAATCGCGTCCATAAAGTTCAGGGTGCATGCAAGTGCTTGTGCAGCAGGTAGGTGGCATTGTCTGCGTACATTTTGCACAACTGGAGGTTTTTTTTTTTTGTATTGTATGTGGATTTGTATTTATTGTTCATTGTACTTTAAGGTCTGCACTTGTGTAGGTTGTTTCAGAGCCTTTTAAAAGGCAAATGTTACCCATAGCAAGTTCAAAACAAAGAACAACTTTGGCAAAATGTACATTTATTGAATACACCAAAAAATATTTAATGGGAAGTGGATATAATGCAAATATACACAATTCATATTCAAATACCTTTGTCAGCTTCCAAGCTCCATATGTATGTCTGTACGTTTACCCACTTTCCTGTTTGCACTTTATGTTCTTGCACTGATGTGCCAAGTTAAATTCCTGTGTACTTCTGCATTTTGGTGAATAAAGTGATTCTGATTAAAATCAATATCCATTATAGGGAGACCTACATTCCTGTCCAGCAGGCTTCCATACTGACCTGTAAAATATTTAGCAATTTCATGACAGCTAGTCTAGGACACCTATTTGCCAGTGTGCGGCAACATGAAGATGTTAAACACACAGACGAGCTTTTTAAAACTTTCTGCAGTTGTTGAGTTTGTTGTCATGAACAGTGTCTCAAATTGCACACTAAGATCTTTCATTTAAAAGTATTTAGTAATCTTGAAGATTAGTATGTAAAACAGACTTTTCAGTAGGTTTATAGGCTGAACGAGAGTTATTTTATCTTCACATGTTCTTTAGAGTAGCACATTTTCAGCAGCTATTTCAGAGGTGAACTTTAAAAGGGGAGCATGGCATGAAGGGAGTTCCAACTTCCTCCATCTTCCTTCAACTTTCACCTGAGGAGCAGATGAAAAGGACCTTGTTGATCTGGAGGAAAAAAGGGCAGGATTGATCTATTTAAGAAGAAAGTGATAAAAGTAAAGTATTGGTGGCATTGTTCAGTGCAAGTGAAGGTGGTGATGGATCACTGCAAAGTTCACAACTGCACAGGTCTACTGAAGATCAGTTCTAGCACTTTGCATAACTTTGTGTCTCATAGGAGAGATTTAGGTCAAAAGATCTGATCAAAAAGCTGATAAAAGTGAGTCTAGGAAGGAATGGGGCTTGTCTGATCAAAGGTTGAAATCTCACTGAATGGAAAGATATTCAGGAAGATGTCCAGCTTGACTGTGAATTTCCCAGTGGCCTACAGGATCAGGCGGGTGAAAGATGACAATAATGTGAATTATATTGGGGAACGTTACAGGAATAGCATGGTATTCAAGGATCCAAAAAATGAGACAGAAGCAATATAATTCTTTTAATCAGAATGATGGACTGTAATTTCTTTTAATCAGAATGATGGACTGTAATTTTTTGACAAAAATAAAAAATTATGGACCCCCTGCCTTTGCTTCACATACCCACTTTGAGAACAATGGGCTTAAGAGATTTAAATGAATGAGAACAAAGACCACAAAGCAGTGGCTAAAATGGATTGAAAGATGAAAGAAGGAAGAAGAGTGGTCCAGAACAAGACAAAGCAATGGCTTAAGGTGGATGCAAATAAAAGATAAAAGATAAAATCCGATGTCTTAACCACTGAGCTACCACTGCCCTAATAGAGCTCTGGACTCAGAAAAGGACCCCTTCTCCAGGGCACACTGGGTTTCTTCACTAGCCAGTAGCATGGCTGTAACAGACTGAAAAATGGTTGCATAAGTGTAACATCATGAACAAAAACAACCCATTGTTCTTAAATCAACCTTGCCCTTAAAAAAGCAGCTCCATCACCCTTATAGAGAGCTGCTATCTAGGATCTTGACAGATTTTGATTTCGTATCACTCACTGGAGACTTTAATATTCAACTTAAAAAAGACTGCCGGAAAGCAGGAAGGAAATGGGGTACACAAAGCTTACCATCTACTATGATGTTAATGAAACCCATCTGAAATTGTTTAGCAATCAAATTAAGCTTGCTAGGAAAGTCTAATTCTCAAGCAGAATTGACAGTCATAAAGATAATCCTAAATTCCTATTTTCGATAATTGCTGGGCTGATTAACCACATGCCTCATGCCCCATAAGAATTTTTCTCTAATGGGAAATGTAACGAATTTGAAGAATTCTTTACGAGTAAAACAGTTTACATTAGGGACAACATAGAAAATGAACACCCTTCTACAATAAGTCTCCCAGCTCTCAATCGGGCAGATAGCACTATGTCCGCATACTCCCAAGTGACATTCTGAACATCGTTAATCAGTCACAACAACAAGGTATTTATCCACAGAATCTCCAAACAATTGTTCTGAAAAAGTGATTAATAATAATAACCTTAATAATTACAGACATCCCAGTTCAAATGAGAAGGTCGTATATATTCAACTACATTATTTCAATTCCAACAGGCTAAATGAAGTATTTCAGTTTTATTGGGCTTACTACAGCAAAGAAATGTAAACTTGTAAGTGATCTTAAAGTAAATCAAGATGCAAGTGGCTTTACGGCATTGGTTCTGCTAGACCTCAGTGCTGCTTTTGAAACTGTTGACCACATGATATTAATTTGCTGGTCAGAAAGTAGGGTTGGCCTCTCTGGTTCTGTTTTAAATTGGTTTTTGAAACTACCCAAGTGGCTGTGAATACTATGGTGTGCTTGCTTATCTAGGCTGTGGAGTCCCTCAAGGTTCAATTCTGGGAATGACACTATCTAATTTCTACATGCTCCCCTTAGCCAAGCCATAACCAATGATTACAACATTTCCTTCCATCAGTACGCACATGACACACAGCTCTATATATCCCTAGCTTCCAACCCTCAAAGGTCTGTCTGCTCTTTATTTGACTACTTAAAAGACATCAAGTCCTGGATGTATCGTAATTTTCTGCAGTTAAACAATGATAAAACAGACATTCTTGTTATTGGGAAAGGAGCTCAGAGAAAAGAGGTGCTGGTTTATCTGGAGTCCCTGTCTATGAAGGCTGAAAACTGTATCAAAAACCTGAGAGTTATTTTTGATAGTGACTACAGCTTCTACCGTGATGTTCTCACAAATGATAGTCATCTGGATGGCTGGAACACTCTTTCATCAGGTTTACCAAAGAGCTCTATCACTAGTTTACAGACAGTACAAAATGCTGCTGCACAAAGAAAAGGCCAGGCTAAGGAGCTCACCGAACAAACCTAACAAAATCAACAAACTGACACTGTGCATTTCGGTGAAGTGCAGTACAAAGCTTTCATGCACCATGATTTTAACCAAGACTGTTAAGACTCCTTGATTCCAGATGCAGTTATTGAGCTAGAAGCCTGCACACTACACCATGGAGACATGACAGAAGACTCCAGTAAGAACAAAGGTGGAGGTCTCTGCATATACACACACGATAACTGGTGTGAGGACTCCCTTCTATCTACCCAGAGATTTCACCATTGTGGCTATGATAACATTCTATATCCCAACACATACTAACACTAGACAAGCTATTTCAGATATAATCCAGCAACAAAATGCACATTCAGAAGGAATATTTATCATCTCTGGGGACTTCAGTGTGGAGACCAGCTTGACACTGATGTATATGCAGTACTGTGCAAATGTATTAAGCATCCTGTATTTTTTAAATACAAACTCTGTTATAGATGTTTATTTTCTGACTTCTACATTATTGATTCAGTACAGAAACATTTTAGATTCCAAACATTAGTTTTCCGGCACAGAATGAAACGCTACAGAAAAATGTTTGTGTGTCAGTAAAGAAAGCAGCAGATTCCATAAGAGACACTTTTCAGATAAAAACAGAATGAAGGCTGCTGGGTTTCGCTGCAGAAATAAGAAGCGAGTCGACAGTCAAAGTCTCCAGAAGAACTGCGGCTGCTTC
>CM041003.1:14011700-14035739 GCA_022985145.1 Pangasius djambal
TGGCTCCGTTCCTGTTCACACTGTACACAGCAGACTTCACCTACAGTTCTGAGTGTTGCCACATTCAGAAGTATTCTGATGATAGTGCGATTGTTGCATGTATCAGGAATGGTCAAGAAGAGGAGTACAGAGCCCTGATAAAATCCTTCAGTGACTGGAGTCACAAAAACTGCCTCCTAGTAAACACCTCTAAAACCAAGGAGATGGTAGTGGATTTTCGAAGGGCTAAACCCCCTCCTTATCCAGTCAGCATCTGTGGTGCGGACAATGAAGTGGTGCCAGCCTACAAATATCTAGGTGTGCACCTGGACAATAAGTTGGACTGGTCACTTCACACAGATGTTCAATTTAAAAAAGGGCAGAGACGGCTTTTCCTCCGAAGATGCTACATATGTTTTACCAAACTACAGGAGCAAGTGTGCTGTTTTATGCTGCAGTCTGCTGGGGAGGCAGTGTAAAGCAGAAGGATGCAAGGCGGGTGGACAAACTGGTGCAAAAAGCTTCTTCAGTGACTGGAATGAGGTTTGAATCACTGGAGGCCGTGGTGGGGAGATGCACACAGAAAAAGCTAGAGGCCATTCTGGAGTACCCTGACCATCCCCTACACAACACCCTGATGGACTAGAGAAGCAGCTGCAGTGGACGACTCACCTCACTGCGCTGCAGGACTGAACGATACAGGAGATCCTTCATCCCCACTGCCATCAGGCTCTACAACACCTTAGCCAATGGCAGATGACTGATCACTACTTTCATTACTTTACTACTTCACTACTTTACTACTTCACTACTTTACTACTCTCACTAATTTCTTTCTTACTTATCTACAAGACTACCTGAACTTCCCTTCGGGGATTAATAACGTTTATCTTATCTTATTATAAACTGCTTAATAAAACAATCTACAATCAGTAAATAATGAACCGTAAATCTGTGTATATTACTATATTTAACCAGGTAAACGATAAGATCCCAGGAATTCGGAATAAGCTAGGTTAAACAAGTACAGTGTGGATTTCACAGTGCCTATAGAGCTCCCTACTCCCGAGTTTATGCACAGTGTGAGAAAATGGTCTTTTCTCGGCTGAGCTGTGAGCAGGCCTGCCTCAGCAGAGTGCGCAGGATGGGCTACACTGATTCCTGAGATAAACATTAAAAAATAAAGGTAAAACTAGGATAAGTTACACTGTGTATCGGAGCTTGAACAGAGGGTAGGGTGTGTCAATTTCACCTAAAGCTCTGTGGCATTTAATCTCAAATCCTATTCATTTAAAGAAACACTGTCATTTCGCCTCTGGTGTGGCTTCATAAAGCTTCATCTCGCCATCACCATCCACAACAGGAGAAGAGATGTTACCTGCATGGTAGTCTCACGGGGACAGACCTGATCCTTAATGAGAATTCATGTGTGGAGATGTTATTGGAAAGTTTGGCGTAAGGCTTGTTGGGGATGTAGAGGAGAACAAGCTCTATTCAGGATGGATAAGAAGTGTGTGTTCAGGGAACAGTTTAGTAGACATCTATTCTGAAGACTTAACTTGGGGTTACTCTGAACAGGAGATGAAGGCGTGTGTCAGAGGAAAGGCCTGTGGTTTGTAAATCACTGCCACCATTTTTTAGGACTCCAGGTGTGTATTCTCGTTAGAGCTCACACCTAGCTCTACATGGGAATTACGTGATACACAGATCAGCGTCAAGGATTACATCGAGGTTCTTAAGTGTAGCTTTTGCTTTTACAGAATAGTCATCAAGCTCTAGGGTTAAATTAAAAAACCTTGCTGTAAGCAGAGTTAGTTCCCAATCTCAGTATTTCTGTTTTATCATCGTTTAGGAGAAGGACATTTCTCCGTTTCCAGCAAATGACAGAAGTACATGCTACATTGCAAAAAAAAACTGTTTATCAACATGAAATTATTATAAATCAACGATAAGCCTGTTTTTGACGCTTTTACACATCTCAAGCTTTACATTTTCTTATTCGATTTGTCAATAATTTTGCTTCTTTCTATAAATAAATACTTCTAATTAGAAAAAAAATATTATTAAAAATAACTAAATTAAAGATTATTTTTAGTAGGAAATTAGTAAAAATGTCTTTCAGGTTTAATAATAATGTATTTTGTTTGTTGTAATCATGATTGTAATAGGAGATACTGGATAAATTCGACTATATTCAAGATAAAAGGTGTTTTTGCAGTGCAGTCTCCATATTAAACTTCCATTTTGAGTTGCTGTGATGCTGAATTTCCCCAAACTCATAAACACTGTGTGTCATTAGCACTGATTTGTAATCCATCATTGGTTTTTTGGCTCTGAAGAAAATCCATTGAGGATAAAATTATAAGAAATCTGTCTGTTGAAATATGATGATCAAGCTCGAGGGACACGGTCCAAATAAATGACAAATTTATTACTGTAAGTAAACTATTCATGTGTCATAATTCAGAAAGCTTACGGAAGGTTTTAGTCTCAGTTCATTTATACATTTAATTCAATTATAATATGACAAGGTCCTTATTGCATTCCACTTTTAAAAAGCATTTCTCTGTTATGGTATTAGTTATAATTTATTAACACATATAATTTATTAACGCAAACCATCTGGCTTGTTGCGGATATTACTATCAGAAGATGCATTTTTAAAAAAGTAATAAAAAAAAAACTATTGTAAAAGTTATTATAAATTTACAGTAAAGCACTGTAATATGTTTACAGGTAATTACAGGTAATGATTTTTTTTTTTTTTTTACAGTACATTACTATATGTTTCCAATAATATACTGTACATTTAAAATAAATGATGTACCATTTTCATTGGATTAGTTACTCTGTTAGCATCCATGCTTTATCATGTCATGAAGAAACACAAGCACTTGAATTAGCCCTGAAAATATAGCTAATGATATGCATTACAAGTTTTGTGTGACTACATCTGAGTTCTGTAAATGAAAATATAATTGAAAAAAAAAAAAAAAAAAAAAAAAAAAAAAAAAAAAAAAAAAAAAAAAAAAAAAAAAAATATATATATATATATATATATATATATATATATATATATATATATATATATATATTAATAGATAGATAGATAGATGTACTTTATTGATGCCCAGCAGGAAATCTGAGACATGTTAGTATGTGTTATTATAAACTGAATATCTTGTCCTGTGTATTATAGGGTGTAGAACATTAAGGAACCATCATTATGGAAAAGCTCAAACATTACAATGTGCACATAAATCACTATGTAATGAAGGTTCACAGAGTTCGGCTTGCTGTGAAAGTTTGGCAATACTTCACTTAAACAATGTGTGTAATGACTTCAGGGACTTTTCTGAGTTGGAATCATTTTCAGGGAGATTTTAGACTACTCCCCAGCTTTACCTGGTTCAGGTGAGGCAGTCTGAAGCACATGGATTGCGAACGTTATATAATCACAATTCTCTCTCTCTCTCTCTCTCTCTCTCTCTCTCTCTCTCTCTTGGTTTCATGTTTGGTAAGACATATTTTGGCATGTACATGCATATTTTTTCTACTACTACTATTATTATTATTGTTGTTATTAACTGATTAGAATCATTTTGGCCTGAAATTAGTTTTCTGCTATGGCTATTAAATGTAATTGATTCTTGCTTGGCTGTAGGAGTGATTGTGGCAAATCACTCATATAACACTGCTCATGTAACTGAATATTCCGGCTGAACAGATAAAGCGTATACTGCTTTGAAACATAGTTAGCTTCTTTACTCACATTAGGTAGGAGATAGAAAGCTTTTCAGAAAGTTCCACAAGGCGTCTGGTTCAGGAGTGGAATAAAGTTCTGCAGAATTGCTGTTTGTTGTTATAAAATGTAAATGAGAAATGTTTCTTTTTCCAGCTGCCCTGTTTTTTCCCCCCAGCAATTTCTGGTGTTTCCACTTTCACTTTAAATCTGAATATGAAAACAGAAACTGATATTTTGAGCACTAAGCAGATACAGATACAGCTACAGATTGTGGATTCTTTCACACCTCTACACAGGGTTTGGCACCAAAGCATCAAAACTTTAAAAGTCTCTTCTGATAGACGTTTAACTTCTTTTAATGTCACCTGTGACTGGAGTGAATTTTATTCATTCTTGCCTTCTCTGTATTGATAGATCCTGTTGATGTTTTGCGGGTTCTCCAGCTTCCCTCCCTCCCTGAAGGTGTACAGAAGGTTCCGGGCTTTTGTGTCTCGCAGCGTGCTGGTACTGATCATGCGTACCGCATCAGTAAGAAGGCCCAAATCTCTGCTCCAACCAAGCAACTCTTCCCAGGTACCAATCTCCGATATCCTGCAAAGTTAATTAACCCTTCACCATAGCAAATATTACTCAACCTGGTTATTATGGGGCAACTGATAAAGCAGTAGATTGTATATTATATGTGTGGCCTTGAAACCAGCTGATTTTAGACCTACAGCTGTGGCGACTCGTCCGTGGGTGGCATTTATATTCAGCCATTCAACAAATGTTAATCCTCAAAAGGTCCTGATTCACAACATTTAAGTTCTGTTGAAATGCTAATTACCTCTTTTGAGTGACCAGCGATGATGGCAGATGTAAGTTGATGTTCTTTTTATCACTGCCCCATTTAGCATCATGGAATTATTTCTTACCTAGTGGTCAAAAATGAGAACCACAACAAAGGCCCACTGGGACAGGACTCACACTGCCCCATGCTCAGGAGCAGTGGACAGGACAGTTAACAAGAGGGTTGCCAGATTGGGATTTTTGTATCTTCCACGATCTTGTTTTATAATAAATCCTCTAAATTAAATCGAAGAAAATTCCAGAAAAAAGACAATGTGTAAGGGCAGACAGTTTGAACAGATAGTGTGTATGATGTACAGAACCATTTCTAATGTAAGATACACTATATAGTCAAAAGTATGTGCACCCCTCCTAATTACTGAGTTCAGGTGTTTCAGCCACATCCATTGGTAGCAGGTGAATAAAATCAGGGACACAGCCATGCAGTCTCCACAGATAAGCACTGGCAGTGGAACGGCTCATTCTGAAGAGCTCCGTGAACGTGGTACTGCCACAGGATGCCTCCTTTACCACAAGTCAGGTAGTGTAATTTCTGCCCTGCTATATTTCTGCCCCAGTCAACTGTAAGCGCTATTATAGTGAAATGGAGACAGCTCAGCCTCGAAGCAGTAGACCACACAAACTCACAGAGCGGGACCGCTGAGTGCTGAAGCGTGAAGTGCGTAAAAAACGCCTATCTTCTGTTACATCGCTCACTACAGAGCTCCAAACTGCCTCTGGAAGTAACATCAGCACAAGAACTGTGCATTAGGAGCTTCAAGAAATGGAGCTTGTGAGCAGCCGAGCAGCTGCACACAAGCCTAAGACCACTATAGGCAATGCCGAGGGTGAGCTGGAGTGGTGTAAAGCACCGACACTGGACTCAGGAGCAGTGGAAACATCTTCTCTGGAGTGAAGAATCACGCTTCACTACCTGGCAGTCTGATGGATGAACCTGCATTTGGTGGATGTCAGGAGAACGCTACCTACAGGAACACACAGAGCCAACAGTAAAGTGTGGTGGAAGAGGGATAATGATAATAAATACATCCATAAATAATGATAATAAATACATCTTTTTGTGAGTCTTCTGAGCAGCTTTTGATTCCTCACAGTTGGAATATCGGGTCTGGAGACTGAGGGAGTCATAGCAAAGCTATGGAATACACCCACATTTAATCTTGAAGATAAATCATGAACAAGAGAAACAATGCTGAATGCTGAATTTGCACTGGACAGAACCAACCTACAGTGGAGTTCAAAAGTTTACACACCCCTGTTAAAATTGCAGTGTTTTGTGATGTAAAAAAAAAAAATTAAATCAAGATAAATCACGTCAGATCTTTGTGAAGAATGCTAGAGATTATAATCACATGCACGGAGTGACCAGTACTCGCCAGATGTTCCTGCAGCTGAAATTCTTCTGTACCCCTCTCCTGATCAATTCCTTTCCACAGTGAGATCCTGTACAGGCTTTGTAAACTCTTCAGCTTCAGCAGAACTCCTACAGAAACAGCAGGTCTTTAATTGGGCTTAATCAGAATCACGTCACTGATGACAGCTCTGTGATAATTATTAACTGAGTTCTAAGTCACATGATCCATTATAAAAGAGTGTGAAGACTTTTCCCCTTTAAAACATTTCTATTTGTGTTTCACTTGAATGTTGTTGGTTGCTATTTCACATTAAAGGTGGAAAAAGATCTGACGTGATTTATTTTGGTTTAATTTTTAACAGGGGTGTGTAAACTTTTTATATCTGCTGTACCTACAATAAAATCAGTATTCTGAGAGACGGGAGGATTGATATAATGGTCAATCTTAGTGTTTTTTTTTAAATGATGTTGAGTACTGTGTTTTCCAGACTATTTTTGTGTTATGGTCTAGGGATACTGTCTGATTATGTTAGAATACTTAAATTCAAAAATTAAATATTGTATAAAAACATACACTCATTTAGTTGAATTCTACTCAACAAGCCATCATACTGCCACAGCTCTGAGCCGTCGAGGCCTGGACTCCACAAGACCTCTGAAGGTGTGTGTGGTTTCTGTCACCAAGTCCTGTAAGTTGTGAGGTAGGGTCTCCATGGATCGGACTTGTTTGTCCAGCACGTCCCACAGATACTCGATTGGACTGAGATCTGGGGAATCTGGAGGCCAAGTCAACACCTTGAACTCTTTGTCATGTTCCTCAAACCGTTCCTGAACAGTTTCTGCAGTGTGGCAGGGAGCATCATCCTGCTGAAAGAGGCCACTGCCATTAGGGAACACCGTTGCCATGAAGGGGTGTAACTCGGTCTGCAGCAGTGTTTAGGCAGGTGGTACGTGTCAAAGTAACATCCACATGAAGGCCAGGACCCGAGGTTTCTTCAGCCAGAATGGGCTATCAGCAGTATCCACAGTGCTGATTATGCAGTGTCATCTACAGTAGCAAAGGAATTTGACAATTTCTCAATTTAGCTGCTTTTTGCTGGCATCAGTAATCACTTGTGATATTATATTTAATCATCCAGAACAAGACAAACAAACAAGCATTTCCACCATTTCAGTTTTAAGGAGGTTATGGAAGGTCACAATCACAAAAACTCAGCTGGATGGTGGATTTTTAGCTGATTCTGCAGTAATGCACAGTAAATTTTCTATATGATTCTTTTATGGATCGTTGGTCTGATGTCCACATGGCCAGCGTTTTCACTGTTCTGCTCGCAAAGTGCTTGAACACATCTACAGTGACAGGCGCAGAAGAAAAAAACCCCAAAAAGCAGCATGTTTTATCACTTTCCAGTTGTCATCACTGTTAAACTTCATTGGAGTCCAATTTAATCTTTCTAGTGCAACATTTTTGTCCTTGTTTTCTCTTTTTTGGCTGATATATTTCGGTAGCATCGCTAATAATTATAATTAACTAATGTTAAATATATGCTTGTCTAATGTTAACTAAGTTGAACATGAAACACTGATAGATTTTATTTCATAGTTAATGAACTCAAACCATTCCCCATTTACTGTGACAGGAAGTGAGAGCGGCCCGCGAGATCGTCTGAAAGCCAAAGAGATGAGGGAAGGGGGCGGGGCTTCCACTCAGTGTCAGTCAATACCAGAGCGTTCAGATCACCTGCGCAAAGCGTTCCAGATGATCAAATCGTTACATCGCACAAGCCTACTTCACATTTATCAATACACTTTATTTTCTGAAAGCAAGCTTGTTCCTGGTTGAAAATCCAACAACTGAACAACATGATGCTAATTTTACAACAAGGTCACTTCCTGTGCTTATGAATATTCATCAGTGTCAGCACTTGTCTTATTTGCCCTGTGCAGTCTCGACTTCCCTACCACCTCTCCATGCCTCTCACCCCTACATCTTTCTTTCTTCTGTCCTTTCATTCCTGCTTAATTAGTTCTAATCTTCTCATCCACTGTATGCCTTCTTCACTTCTTCTTCATTCATTTATTTGGTGTTTCTTCTTCACAAGGTCGTTTCCCAGAGAACTTCTCCATCATGACCACAGTGAAGGCCAAGGCTGGGCTTCAAGCCTTCCTGTTGTCCATCTACAGTGAGCAGGGGGTGCAGCAGCTGGGGCTGGAGCTGGGCCGCTCCCCCGTCTTCCTGTATGAGGACCAGAGCCGCATGCCTACCCCAGAGAACTACCCGTTATTCAAAGGCGTCAACCTGGCTGATGGCAAGTCAGTAACCAAACCATTCAGACCACAACCACAATTTACATATATCTGTCTGAAGGGCTGCAACTAACGATTATTTTGATAACCGAAAGCATTAAGACTTGATGACTTGACACACATGATATTAAGAATATTTATTGTGTATGCTGTGTAGCATTTATCTAATTTCTCGATTACGTACAAGCTCGTTGATTCAAACAGCTTCACTACTCGCTGCCCAGCACTGCATAACGCACACGCTCCACACGCACCGACACTGAGGCCGAAGAATGATGCGGTAATATTTTGATAGAGCAGGAAAAATCAATAAACATGACCATAAATGTGTGACGCGGCTAGAGAACCGGATAAGGAAGAAAAGTCACGATCACACACAGGGGTTAATAATCACGATTCAAGCAGGACATCGAGCTTCCACTGTTTCTCACAGTGAACACGAACTAATGATTACAGCTCATGAAAACAAACGTTATGTCATGATCGAACAGTGTAATGTAAAGAGTTCACACACTTTAGAGGAGGTGTTTTCTGTTGTAACCCTCATTTACTCTAAACTAATCGATAATGAATTTTTTTTTAATGAATGAATTTTATCAGTTATTGATTGTAGCCCTATTTTTCTGCCTTTTTTTTTGAGGTGCTGACATTTTCATCTGAAACTCTAATATGTGCTTAATGTCTCTGCTGATTATTCTTGTGTTTGTGTTAAATTAATAATGACTTGCATATACAGTACTGTGCAAAAGTCACCCTAAATATTTGAATACAAAGTATTATTGGGTCATTAAAATACACTTTAGGGCTTCACACAATACCATTCAATGTTACGGAAAAATGTTTGTATGTCAGCAAAGAAAGTATCTTTTTATATAAGAAACCTAATGAAGGCTGTCGGGTTTTACCTGATAAAACAGAAGCAAGTGTGAAATTCAAAGTCTCCAGACGAACTGAAGCAGATTCTCCAAGATATATAGAAATAACCAACCAGTGTCCTTATAAAACTGCACTACATGTACCTGAGACTACTGACGTATAGGGTTGTCAAGCAAAATATTGACATTATGTATGTAGAAATGTTGCATTTCATTATTCTGAAGGCATCTTTGCTTTGACAGCATTTTGCACAGCAGTGTATGTTAATATTTCCCTCATGGAAATTGTAGGTAGTCACACTCGTCTGCTTTATCTCCATCAACCCTGCAGGTGGCACCGCATTGCCATCTCTGTGCAGAAGAAAAATGTTACTCTTCTCCTTGACTGCAAGAAGCAAATGACGCGAGCTCTTCCTAGAAGCAACAAACCAGTGGTGGACAACAAGGGCATCACTGTTTTTGGTAGTCGTCTGTTGGATCACGAGGTTTTCCAGGTCAGTTGAAACTGATTGTGCAATGAATTTTGGGAGCATTTAAACCTCTGCCTGTTGATTTGCAACACCATACACTGCATAAATCAGCATATCTTTCTGCAAATTTTACATTCTACACTTGTGAAGCAGTGTAGAAACATGAACACAGACTCTTGAGACGCATATCTGGGCCATATGTGAATCCTCTGAGGTGGTCTGAGTACGGTTAGTTTCAAGTCTGCTTTGTCGTTTCGTTTCTGAAATAAATGTAATTTTTAATTTATGATATCTTATTGTGTAGCTGCTCAGATGAAGTTCTATTACACCCCTCCTAATCACCAGGGGCAGTTCTTTAACACTTACTTACTATAAGTACCCAAAACACCATCACACTGGCTTCTTTTACTCTACTCACCTCAGACCACGTTGGACCTTTTGTGTATCTTGGAGCTATGTGTGAAACAGCTTGTGACACTGGTCAGTGCTACAGGTATAACCTATTCTCTAAAGCTGGAGATAGACATGGGTGGTTGGTACAATCTGCACTACTGATGTTCAATCAACCCTGTGAAACCTACTTTAAATACCAGGGTTGCTCTTCAGGCCTGTGGCCGAAGAAGCTCTGGAGAGAAGAGCACACATAACCTGGGAAGGCAATACCATAATCAAGAAGGCGAGGACCTGTCATTGCACTCCGACTGTGCTGACCCTTACAAATTCCCCAAATAGGGGAATTTCTACTGCATGATTTCCACAAGATGGTGGAACTTCCCCAACTTATCCCATGGGTCAACTGCCAAAAGATCACACACCAGTAGAGAATCCCATGGAGCCTGTCAATGAAGAGCAATGACTGCAGATGAAATGCTTCACATTGTAGCTGAATCAGACCAGTGGATTCTGATCACTGATCTGATTATTTTATTACATTCAAGGGCAGGCATTCCAGTTGAATGCCCTACCCTCTGGCCTCTCTGTAGAGCTGAGGTTAAGAGAACGCTCTGTCTTACATGGTAGCTCCATGAGCAGTCTCAACCAACAGCTCAGGAAGTGACAGTTGCATTCAGAGGTGGTGCAGTGGATCTGGGAAGTTGTTAAAAAATGAGGTGCAGCCTGTTTGGACCCAGTGTGTAGCCCAAAAATAAAGTGCTAGCCCTTTTTCAGGGGCTACTGGTTGGTGGCAAGTCTCTATCTACACTGATTTTGCATGTGGAAGCCATTTAGGCTGACCACAGCACAGTGGGCTACTGGATGCTCACAGCTGCAGGCAACTCCATCCACCACACACCCTCATGAATTGTGCCCCTCGTGTTGGTGTCCCTTAAAGCCTCTCCATATGGACCCATACAGGTTGCTGGTCTGAAACGGGCATCAGTGTAAACAGCAGAAAGGTGGGAGAACTGCATGCTTTGGTGATAAGCTCTCCCTGCATGCACTGGCGACCGGATGGTTCTGGAATGACCTTGTGGCCAAACCCAGGCTTCCAGCCTAAACTTATGTATCTGGAATTTGTGAACTAGGCAATTAACTTCACAGTATTTTAAAAGTCAATCTATAGAACATTCCCTACTGTGTCAAATTCATGCCTGACGGCACTATTTGAACTGCATGGCAGCTCTTCATTCACCAGACCAGTTATTCGTCTGTTTCAGGATGGTGAGTACAGGATATGCACTAGAGGATATCCAGGTGTGGAAACATCACCCCTGGTGGTTATCTGGTGTTTGTAGAACCACAGGTACATATGTAACTAGCAGTTTGTTAGCATTCGTTATGTAAATTGTTGCAATTGCCAGTAAAATGATTGACTGACCATTTAAGTATTGGGACATACTATATAGGCTATTAAATTATATAGAATGGTACTAAATTAGGCACTGGCTCCAGAATCATCCATATCCTGTTGGTGGAAAAGGGCTAAATAAAGGCCTACACAGTGAGCACATCTTTAAATTGATTGAGTGCATTAATTATTGAGTGTTCAGACTGTTCAGAGTGGGAAAACTGTCAGTGAAGTGGTCTTGCTGTATTTTTTCATGAAACATTTGCAAAGAGTGCATAACAGACTATTAGCGCTAAATCACTTTGAGTGGAATGATGTGGGAATTCGAGAAAGAAATTCACTTCTGCTAGCAGATCTTTTCACTTGGTGCCGGTTTTATTTAGCTGAACCGGTGATAACAGCTTTCATAAATAACTTATTAACAAATTATTCTCTTTACATTCTCCCTTTGCTTTCTGAGAGTTCTGTGTTTCACTATCACACCATTTCACAGTGACGTTTAAACCCTGTGCAGTTAGAAGTGAGAAATGAGATGAAAGACAGAAGCTTGTGTGACCATTTCTTATTAATGGGAAGTTTACAGGAAAGAACAGGAATCAGTGGCTCAGAAGTTATTAGATAAAGTTATCAGCAAGACCTTGTAATGTAATGCATGAATGAATCCTTTTATAGTGGAAAGACAGGAAATGACTGGAGAATGGGAAGTGTGTGTGTGTGTGTGCAGTAGTCAGTAGCCCTCTGCTGGAGGTGTGGAGGTGTCACAACACGAGCTCGTGTTGCAGCTACATCTACTGGACTGTACTGTCGTGAATAAAAGTAATAAAGGAAGAGTAGACCACAAATAGATCATGAATAAGCGTGGGTCCATATATGAAGGGGGACTGCCTCACATGGCTGTTACTATATGGTTTTAATATATAGACTTAATTAAATCCATATATGTAAAATGCCCAAACCACAAACCATGGACAAAAAGAATCCGCACCAGCAGTATAGACCATAAACCTGGCACCTCTCATTAATAACTTCATTAATTCATCTTCAGTAACCAGTGATCCTGCTCAGGGTCACACTGGATCCAGAGCCTATACTGGGAACACTGGGCACGAGGCAGGAATGCACTCTGGATGGGACACTAGTCCGCCGCAGGACATTTTGGAAATATGAAGTTTAATTTATAAGTAGGTCCTATGATAAACCTGTCATGTGATTTGCAAGCTGAAGTGTAAATTTGAAATATTTATATTTAGCAGTCGGATGGCATTTTCTAATTCCGATCTGTCTGCGGTTCAGCCATAGACTTTTCAGGTTTTGACCTCTTCTTCTCCAGCGATAACAGAGCCACTAGAAAACGACGCTTCTTTTTGAGCTAAAACAGCATTCAGACCGATAAAAAAAAGCCAAAACAGTGAAGGTGAAAGGATGTGAAAGGTGCATTTGTTTTTGGTAGCAGTTATTTTTCACTTTATCTGGATAAACTTTGACGTGTGAATTTTACAACCTCAGTCTTGTGAGCCAGCAGAAGAAAACGGCTGGTGGTTAAAAAATGGAAGCTCCACTAATTATGAAGTAGTGATCTGTCCAGACTTTTGCTGACACGACTGATTATTGTGTTGAAGCCAAAATGTGCTAAAAACTCCAGATTTTTTTTGTGATAGTTATTTAATTTATTAAGTTTAATTTATTAAGTTATTAACACACACACACACACTGTCACAATTAAAGGAGTAAAACATCCTACATGCAGGAGTTTCAAGATTTATTTGCATGCTTTCTGACCATCTCATAAGCTGACCAGCCGCAATACAGCAGCCTGTCCAACAGTATCATCAGGTTTCCTTTAACGGTGCTGTCTAAATAGTTAAATATATACTTACAAACTCAACATCTGCCCATTCCAAAGCCCACAATCAAGACCATCATTGCAAAACGTGTTGTAATATTCAGAACATACAGTATTTTTTAAATGGAACGGTATTTATATATGTTATTTCCTTAAATAGTAATTTTCCCAAGGTGAAAATGTTGTCTCATATTATTGCCAGTATATAAAGATACAATAAAGTGTAGCCTACATTCATATAGTAAAGCTTCATGATCATTAGAGCATTAAGCTACTTCACATGGTGAAAGGTTTGAACTCGGGGAAACTCTTATCCATCGTCATGGTTCTGAAAAGAGCTGCAGCTGATTCCACCACCTGCGCGCAGATTATCTTTATCTTTAAAGGCAACAGGTCGCTGTTATCGTCGCTAATATGAATAAGCTAGCAGTGTAACCTATGTTAGCTTTTGTTAGCCTGTGTTTGATTGGATTCGATCTGCCGCACATGTGCAAAAACATCACATATATTATGAAAACTGAATGCTTACGGTTATAACATACAAATGCAAAACCTTCAATACAAACTAGAACCCAAACATAAAAGGCATGATGTTAAAAGGGATGTTATTATGAACAGTATCGAGTATGCTCTTTCTTTTTAACTTTCTCCGTGCTGCTTCCTCGGAAAATACATTTAAGATTAATGGATTAAGAGGATTTTCGTCTAGCTCTTACTTAATATGGAATATTATTTCCAACATTGACTTCAGAGTGACTCCATATTAATTGGTCATTTTGATTAAAACCTGCTTGAGAGAGCTGTGGTTGCCGGAGGACAGTGACGTGGAGCTGGGAATTAATGTATGGCCACACTGTGTCTCGCCTAGTGTCCTAATGGTGCTTGATGACTTCTGATGATCGAATCTTCATCTTTCATCGGGTTATGCTTCTCTACAGGGTGACATCCAGCAGCTGCTGATTGCCTCCAACCCTCAGGCAGCCTACGACTTCTGTGAGCATTACGGCCCCAGCTGTGATTCTCCTCTGCCCAGGATTCAGGCCCAGGACCCCAACGCTTTTGTGAGTATCATTCCTACAAACGCAGTGCTTGGAATTGCTGTGCTACACACACCTTTTCGACGTATTCAGAAATGAAAGCTTCATTTAATGTAAAACAGCATTGGGTATGATTAGGAGCATACCGTTGTTGTTTTTTTTTTTAATAATACATACATTGTTCAAGTCTGAGTACATCTCTGGTTACAGTTACAGTCATCTTTATTGCACACTTTGCAAATGGTAGTGAAATTCATGACAATCATGGCATCATCTTATGTTTACTGAGAGGTTTGTGTAGCAGAATGATTAAGAATCAGACAAACCGTTCATTTCCAAATGTTTTATTATATCTCTGCTGATTTGTTGTACACTTCATAATTAGAAATGTTCACAGAAATTTGGAATGAGAGACAAAAATGCTACAAACTGATCTATGGATTTTTAAGTGCTTCCATGTGTAAGGCAGGAATTACAGGTGGGGTGCAGGCGAGACGGAAAATAACACTAAATAAATATTTAAAGACCGCTTCAGACCCGGCAACTTTTACATGTTTTACATAGGAGCTTCGCATTTTAATAACAGAATGCAAAAAATACAGCAAGATAGCTGTATCTTTTTTTCCCCCCTAAAGAAAACAGCATGTGAGCCGCTCGACACGACAATCCTGACTGACTGACAGTTATTTAGAGCTCTCTGCTTGATAGACGAGCTGACACGGCCCTCAGTAAATAATTCATTATCGTGCTTTTTTATATCACTAATGTGAAAAAAAAATCATCGATGCATGTCCAAGTTAACTATCATTATATAAGTACATAATTAACATCAGATAGTTATTATGGAGGCCACTGAAAATTTCAGATGAAAATAGTTAAAAAATTAAAAAAGTTAAAAAATACCTGCTTCTGTGGTATTGTAAGACTTCTTGTCATTTAGTTTTATTTATTTAATTGTAGTTCTTTTAGGGGCGAAAGTTCTCAAAAAAACTGGGAATTCATTCATACATTCAGTGTAATATTAGGACGATGAACAAAACTAACGTGGATCGTAAACTGGTCTGTACTTTGCAGAATATGTAGAGCAATGATAGAACATGCTGAAGGAGACTATCATTATAAATTATAAATGTGGAGTTTGTAGTTTGCAGTAAATACAGTTTGCCATTGTTTTAACTTTATTGTTAAAGTTACGCACGTTATAAAGTTTCTGCACACTTCCCTGAGAGAGGTATTAGATGAACCACAACCTCAAATTGTGTATGTCTCAGAGATTTTCCTTTCTGATATTGTGGCATTTTCTAGGATTTCAAGCATCTGAACACATAAAACGTTCGTGATGACATCACTGGCAAATTTGTCAATATTCCACATGTCTGTTGTTCCGCTAAAAGATTTTAAAGGTCATTTCATTTTGTTTAAAGGATTAGGTCAGAATCTTTGCTTAACAATAGCGAGACGCCTGTAGAGAACGACAGGGCTGAAATTAAACCCAACAGGGAGAATATGGTGATTTATCCTGCTGGATTGCAGTCACAACTCCAGCTCCAAGTTAGAGTTTTATAAATTGTGTGGCAGTCTGGGAAAACCTGTCCCATGTTACTGTTCTGGAAAATCACCAAAAATGATTGGAAAGTTGGGTTTGGCCAAAATTGAGTTTTTAAGAAAACAAATATATTTAACAAATGTGGATATGGATATTTGCATATAGATTACATTACCCATAAATATACATAAATACTTGAGCTCACAGAAACCCCTCGTTGGCGAGGGTCACTGTGATTGACAGGGGAGAGAAACTATGCCCCTCCCATCCTGAGAACATGGCCATTTTACGTCCCTTCTGGCCACGGATGCCTGTGGCTTATCAGGATTCGAACTCAGTTGTAGCAGTAAATGGAGTCAGTCTGCTCGAAGATGTTTAAAGCCTTGCTTTTCTCATGCAATACATGTCATGCTTTGATCAAGTTTTTGGATATTTACATGCCATAGCGAACAATAATCAATTCAGTTTGTGATCAGGCACCAGATGTCAAAATGTTCACAAATGAAACCTGTTCCATTACGCTATCATCAAACCAGAGAAAAAAATGTTTAAATGACCTAATAAAAAGACTTTAATAACAAGAAATTTAGCCAATAGCACAGAAATCGCTGAATTAATCAAACATTAATTTCCCCACTGATTGAAGAGATCAGACGAGTGAAGAGATCAGGCTCCGGGTTCCTCAAGTGCCACGAGTAACTTTTACTCAGGTGATGACTCACTGCGCTGTCCATTCAGATTATTAAAAATGACATGCGTGTAGGTCACGCCCCTGTGATTGCCACATTTTCTTTAGTAGAAGCGTCTGAGACGGGGTTTTTCAGTAGTGTCTAGACCCCTGCCTTTACACACAAGTATTCGCCTTTAAGGCCAAAATAATGATCAGACACAGAAAATGCTTAAGGAATATTCATCCATGTTTTTTTCTTTGCTGTCAAGTGCAATATAATATCACATAAAGTAAAAAAAAAATTAACAAGTAAAAAGAAATATGAGTACAGTGGGACTGATGGCAATTATTCAAATAAACATCTCATAGGATTCTAGTATAATGTCAGTATATTGCTGCACGAATAATCCGAGCTGTAAATTATCACATTAAACACAACAAATTGTATGTATCTTAATGTAACAGTATGTATTCTATCCTTCTTATTTGGCAGCTTATAAAATAGCATGAAAATTTAGAAATGTAGAAAATTTTAAAATAGCATGAAGAAGTAGAAGTACAGCAGCAGAAAACTGAAGGTTGTCAGCCGCAGCAAGTGACAAAACTTGATTGAAAATGATAGACTTCCAGCACTTTGAGCTTGGACCCCTAATAATAAATGTTAGTAGCTAAATGCTAACCTTGTAAAATGCTTGGTGAAACCTGATTGGCCGATGGCAGCCATGTTTTTAAGGAACCAGGTTATCATAAAAAAAATCCCCTTATAGATTAACGGCTAGATGCAATACACCAAATTTCAGCTTATTCAGACTATCTCTGAGATACAGTTATCTGAACGTAACTCAACTCCATATGGAAGACCATGACCCAAATTTTGTAGACATCTTCAGAATCTTCTCCTGAACATGGCTTTCAAGTTTTGTTTGAATTCATGCAACAAGTCATGATTTACAGCTGTTTGAGTTAATTAGACTCCACCTTGCTACAATTGATTGGCATATCATGGTCATATATATATATATATATATATATATATACATTTTTACAAATGTCAACATGTTTCTAATAATGGTTGAGGTTCAGACTCTGCTGAGGTTCAGACTCAGACTCCTGCTGCCCACCACTTTTATGAAGATAGGACAAAAATCCTAGGGCTAGTTGGAAATTTTGTTTCAAATTACCTCGTAATCTTAGTGAGTGAAGCTAAATAGTTCATGAGATATGGTCCAAAATGTAACACACTGCACTGTAGCGCCACCATCAGGACGATTAGGTCCATCTGGCTTGCATGAGTAGCGTGAGGGAGTATTAGCTGTTGTCCAAGTGTCTCCAAGACTTACGGTTTGCTCTGCACAATTCATTTTATTGGAAGAAAGAGAAGAAGAAGAAATATAGCTGCAAGTGGTGATCTGCGGGGTCCAAGCACATTTGCGAATAGAGGCCCGATATCTGAACATAATTTGGTAGTGTGATGGTAGCTCAGTGCTGATCCTTTGGAATGTCTGCTGAAAGCTGATTGGTTACTGGTGGCCACTGGTGGCTTTTGATGAGCCAGCCATTATTAGGAATACAACTACAGCTGAGCACAAAAACACAGTCTCCCAAATTTCAATCTGATTGGACTTAAGGATACTGAGAAAAAACTATAATAAAATTTAACTTAAATTTAAATTAAATTGAACTCTGCCCCTGTTGGTGACCATGCCCATAGCTTTGCAGACTTCATCGAAACCGTGTCCTGAACAAACGTTTCAGATTTGATGCGAATCCACACAACCAGTGTTTGAGTAAACACCCCGCAAGGAATTACTGATACATGGCGGCCATATTGTTTACACATGTGAGCATGTTTTGGATAATTATTAAGGAGTGCTTACTTCAATCGTCTAGACTTCAATTTTGTGAAGATAGGCCAAAATACATGCACACATTGCTTATGAATTTCTGTCATGTCAAGTCACACAAAATGATGAGAACACGCAGGGTTAATAAATCAATATACAATAAAATTCCATACAGCAGAATAAAGCAGGTCTGACAAACAATCGATCAGCCCTCCATTTCTCTCGCTCTCTGTTTCTTCCTGTCTGTCTTTGGCAGGTCACTTAAAGATTACATGTCATTTTTCAAACAGACACAATACAACAACAGCGGCAAAAACAATAATGTGACATACCTTTGCATAAATCCATCTGATATATGATAGATCAGAACAGAAGAGGGATAAAGTGCCCATGTCATGGAAAACCTAAATATAAAGTCAATAAAAAAGTTAGGCAAATATTACTTTTCCAACAAAAAAGACGTTACAGAAAAACGTTTGTATATCAGCGACATACAGTATTACATAATAAACCACTTTCCAGACAAAAACATAATGAAGTCTGTCAAAGATTGGCAGCAAAAGCAGAAGTGAGTGAGTCTCCAGAAGAGCTGTTACAGATTCTCCAAATGATCAGTAAAACCCACCAGCTAATTTCCTCTGAAAACTGCACAAATCAGACCTGAGACTACTGATGCACTTTAAAAAGCAGTGGGTGGTCACACTTTTCCTGCTCTTTATAACAGATTTCTTTATATAGAAACATTTAATTTGGAATAAATTTATAAAGTGAATGTTAGGAGAAAATGTTTAAAACATGTTTAATTCTCGTAATCAGCTAATTAGAGATATGATGCAATGTTAATGTCATGTGCTGGTAAAAGTTTTCTTTTTTTTAACACACTTCAAATTGAAAATGCAGAAAAATGCTTCTGATTTCTGAATTAAAAGGTTAAAAAGGACTGTATGCACATAAATCATGTACTGACTATAAAAGCACAGAAAGAGCCAATCGAGGACACAGACAGTGGTCGCACCACATGATATTTTTGCGTTCACTCAAAATTGAGGACCAAATCAAAACCAGACTTCATCTCACCAAAGTCCATTATAAATAAATAACATTATAAGATTTCTAATAAAATCGTAGCTTTTCAGATAGAGTTTTCTTGAGGTCATACTATATGACAGTCATACAGTATATGGCAACTATACAGCAATACTTAAAAAGTGAAAGTTTTCCAAATATGACAGTCTGGTAAACCTTCTAGATGTTACATACACTTTCTTTTCTGGTCCCACTTTCTCTCTAAATCATCTTGTGAAGCATCAGCTGGAACGCTACATTAGTGTGGTGTTTATGTCCTTTACGTGCTGCGTATTCTATCTGCTTTGTTTGTGTAAAATATGTGGATGCATTCAGTAATCATCGTCATGAAAAATGCATACTGTATCTTGTATGCCCAAAAGTGATTTGCAAGTGTGCACATAACAATGTACAGTTAGATTTTCAAATTAAGAAAATCCATTATAATGTATACTCTCCGGCCACTTTAATAAGAACACCTCTACACCTGTACATTCATGCAGTTATCTAATCAGCCGATGATGTGGCAGCAGCAAAGTGCATAAAATCAAGAGCTTCGGGTAATGTTCACAAGGCTGTTGGTGCAGGACAGGCTGGTCTGAGCATACAGGTGTTCTTATTAAAGTGGCCGGACATTGTAGTGTCATACTGGAGGATATTTTTGTGACTGGCTGTCGCTGGTGTCTTCACTTTGCCTCCAAATGAAGGTCATTATGTTTTTCTTGGGCCATCTTATGTTCTTTTTTCTCTGGTAGTTCAGCTGACATTTAACATCTATTTCCAGTCGTCTGCATTTATTTTTATTGTTAGACACGACACACTGTGTTGACTGGAAGGTTCGTTAAATATTTCAGAGTGAGTGAGTGATTTTATGCCACTTGTTGGGGTTGTTCTGATCATTTCAGATCATGTTTCAGTGTCCTGGCCTCTGTAGTGTAATTTGGCATCTCATGTTCATATCGAGTCCCGCAACAGTGGTAGTAGTGACACTTTGAATGGTCAAGAAGATCTCTGAATCTGTGCGTTGCTTGCTGCTGCCATCTCTTTGCTCATGCTCAGTGTGCCGTCGTCTCTCTCTGCACAGTGTGCCAGTCAAGCATCAGTTTTTATCCGAACCGCAGGCTTTATCTCGACCTTGTTGTCAGTGTCCCTGCAAACCACAGCCTTTCTGTAGAATACAGTGTTAAACTGCACTGCTAGCCTATCAACAGTTCTTATCCTTCACATGTCTTTTTTTTTTTTTTTTTTGAATCAGCAAAAGAATATTCAATATGTACTTGCATAAACGTATTTTTTGCATAAATATAGAATATTGTGTTTAGATATTATCAGCAGTAGACTCAGTGAGACAGTCAATATGCCAGCGATCTTAATGTCATTATGCCATCAAACACCAACCCTTCTTTTTTTTTCTCTCCTCCTACCCTTCCCCACTACTTTCAATCCCCCTTTTCTCTGTTTTTATCTTTTACTTTCACTACCTCAACTACCCCATTACATTAATAATCAAAAACCAAAATGCACATTCTGCATTCAAAAACAACACAAAACAAAAACTGTAGGGCAGCAAGACAACCAAACTCATATCTCCCACTAAGACAGCCAAATCCTATAGAGCAACAGCTAGCTCAGCTAAATCAGCTAAAGATATACCTGCTCCAGCCAAGCAAACTAAAGTAGCCCTACACTCAACCAAATCTGCCATGACTAAGCTTGCCAAGACCAGAGTTTTACATTCTGACATTAAGTCGACTGTATCAGTTAAACCAGGCCCTGATTTAAAACCCACTCTAGTAGAAAATAAGAAATTAAGTAACAGTGGCAAAGCATCTGAAAATAAAAAGCCTGGTGGTAAAATTAAAGTAAATGGAATTAGCAATGGCAAGAATAAAGCTCACAGCAATGGTAGAATAAATATCAGTGGTAAAGTCAGTGCAAATGGAAAGGCAGCTGTTAAAGCAAACGCTTTTTCTAAAGCCAACAGGAGCAGTAACAGAAAGGCAGAAGTTGTGAAAAAAGCAAATGCTGGCACTAAAGGCAGTGTCAAAGTAGCTGAAGAGAAAAAGATATCGGCAGGGAAATCTAAGAAAGCTTATGGCACAGTGGATAAAGCTGTGTCCAGCAGGTATAACGTAGACCAAGCAGAGGCAGAAACAGTACAAACAGGAGTTTCCAAGCCAAAGGCAAAGATTTTAGCAAACCGTCTAATCACCAAACCCATGCAAAGGAAGACAAAGTCCCCAGCTCACACACCTTCTGCAGCCCCTGTCACCATCACAGAGAAATCCGTCAATAGCGTCAAATCAATGTCGAATCAGTCCCCGCCCTTCGACAAGTCTGCAGTCAGTGGCATCACCATCTCCACTCCAGAAAAACTCAAGACGAAACCAACCAATGGTTATAAACAGGTACAAAATTAAGAGCCCACGTTGGCTGTCCAGATCTTTATTTCCAACCTCATAGTCAAGCAACTAAAACCTCTACCCACAAATTAGCCCACAGTGAGAGTGTTGGCCTAGAATTACACCTTCCAAAAGAAGTGTTTTTCACAACATGCTGAAAAATGATATTTTAGAAACACTCTGACTCTGGTATTTGGAGAAGAAATCTTTTAGGTATTACACACTTGCTGTGACATTCCTGATTTTGTAGAAAATGGCAAAAGCAGGTCGGTATCTGTCTACAAAATCAGAAATACAGTATAGTCCAGCCTGAGTATTAGCCCATGCACAGTTCCACTGCCATTTTCCTATAACCTATCATTTTTAGTCCACTTTATCATGAAATATAGGTTATAGTGGGCATGTGTTAACTGACTGGTTTCAGTAGATACCTACAGTATCATTTCCTAAGAACTTGGATTTCCACTGATCTCAGCTACTTTTACTATCTGTTCAAAAAACAAATTCATTGACCTCTGTATCTTACAAATGTTTTGGATCAACTTTGCCCATGTATTAACTCAGACCCAACCCTAAAGCCCAGCCCAGGTTTGTTCAGCAGCAGCATTAAAACGAACAATTTCATAACGGCTAGAGCATGAATAAATCATGCTAGCAATGGGCTAACAATGCTCAGGCTAAATGGTAATCTTCCTGTTTCACTGATTAGTTATTGGCATAATTGAACTTCAGAATATGAATTCAATTTTTCATTTTTTTTTTCTTTTGATTTTTAGAGCTAGTTAGAGCTACATTTCCTGAAATACCTTAATAGTACTAGCATTGCATTTTATTGGCTCAGATGCAAGGTGTGTCTAAGAATCAGGAAGCATGTGTAAAGCCTTTAAGCCTTAGACATTCTAGCATCCCAGCAATGAGGTTGGAATATACTGACCCACTGGACCCTCTCCACCGTTTCATATATCAAATGATCTCACCGATCATGAGAAACGATATGATAAAGCGGAATAAACTGTGACACTACTGCATGAGTATCTAGTCTTCTTTGTGTTTACCCACACTCTCCTGTCACTGTCGGTCTGCACACCCTGTTTCAGTGTCTGCTAGTTCACAGAAAGTACGTGTGTAAGCATGCAAACGTTTGGTAAAGGTAATGTTACGGGCCCACACATGAAATACTCCTAGCTCTAGGTAACACATAGCACATCCTCCCTCTCCTAATGACTGTCTTTGTTTTTCTCCGTTTCTGAGAATTGCTTCTTTCTCAGACAGGTTTGAATATGAGTGATGCAGTTTCACAGAAGAACTACTGCTGCGTTTGTTTATAGATCACGAAATGAAGCTCTTATGTGGCATATCTACAACATGTGTTACCCTCTCCATTTAAATTCTGCTCTTATTCAGACTCATCCATGAAGAATATACACTAAAGTGTTTCTGTGAGACTGGGCTTAATAATTCTGCTTGCTTTTTTAAGGTCTGTATTGTTTAAGGTCTGTTTCACAGAAGAGATGCAAAATGCCAAAACATTACATAATCTTTATTAAGATCATGCAGTTAATGTTCACATCAAACATCAGCATGAAGAAAAAGTGAGATCTCTGTGACTTTAACCGTGGCATGATTGTAGGTGCCAGATGGACTGCTTTGAGTTTTTCAGAAACTGCTGATCTCCTGGGATTTTCACACAAAACAGTCTCTATAATTTTACAGAATGATGCAAAAAAACAAAAAACATCCTGTGTGCTGAGGGTCTGCAGGCTGAAACACCTTGTTAATGAGAGATCAGAGGAGAATGAGACCAATCTGAGCTGACAGGAAGTATGTAGTAACTCAAATAATCACTCTTTACAACTGTGGTGAGCAGAAAAGCATCTCAGAACACATCAACACATCAAAACTTAAGGTGGATGAGCAGAAGACCACATCAGGTTCCACTCCAGTCAGCCAAGAACAAGAATCTGAGGCTCTCATGGGCACCGACTCACCCACACTGGACAGCTGAAGATTAGAAAAAGACCAGGTGATTTTTTTTTTTCTAATGTTCAAATCAAGGTTTGATGTTATGTGCATGCTGAGATGCGTTTCTGCTCACCACGGTTGTAAAGAGTGATTATGAGTTACTATATCCTTCCTGGCAGCTCGAACCATTCTGGCCATTTTCCTCTGACTCTCTTATCAGCAAGGCTTTTCCTCCCACAGAACTGTCTCTCACTCAGTGTTTGTTGTGTTTCGCACCATTCTGTGTAAACTCTACAGACTGCTGT
>CM041003.1:14046686-14060358 GCA_022985145.1 Pangasius djambal
AGACACTTTTCAGATAAAAACAGAATGAAGGCTGCTGGGTTTCGCTGCAGAAATAAGAAGCGAGTCGACAGTCAAAGTCTCCAGAAGAACTGCGGCTGCTTCTGCAAGATGCTCAGTAACACTTCCAGCTCATTTCCTTATCAAACTGCACACACTGCACCTGAGACACTGTTTATTTATTTAAAGCCAAGGATCGTCATTAAATACTGACTCTGTTTCATTTATTACTGTTTACTGCCCTTTATAGGATTTTATTTAAATGTAGAAACATTTAATTTCATTATTTTTGAAAGCGTCTTTGCTCTACAGCGTTTCTTTACATGTGCCTGAGACTTTTGCACAGAACTGTATAGTGTATAGTGTACAGTCATTGGCTGGATGAGAGATGAAGACCTTTGTAAAGTCATTAAGTAAGAGTGCAAATGTTCTTATTCATTAATTCTCAACTCAAAGTATAAATATACAAAAATAATACTTAAATATAGTAGGTATAATTACTCAGGTATTTTCCACCTCTGGGAATGAGTTATAATTTTTATGCCTGGAAATGTAACAACATATACTGTACATACATCCAGCCAATTATATGATTATTTTTTATTCACATAAAGTGGATATAGTAAGTATTAATAACATCGTCGGTACGTCTAGAAATACCAGTGTATCTGAATTTAGACTGGGTGCTCTTAATTAAAATTATACAATCATAAATATACATCACTGACTTATTTACAGAAGTTCCAGGAGAGAAGGCTGAATAATTCCTCAGTAGACTGGTGTATTGTGTGTACAGTATCTCCTTGGCTAAACTGATGTTTTTCTTCTCTGTAGTCAGCTTTGACGGGTCCATCCGGGCCAATGGGTTTTACTGGCCGACCTGGACCCCTGGTATGAAAACCCAGTTATATGAGTATTTTTTTTTCACACTCATGACACACTGCATGTCTATATGTGATGTTTGCAAATCAACAAAGAGATGCAGAAACTATAGAAGACATTCTTCTGTTCTCTGGTGCTTTATAGGGCCCACCTGGCAGCTATGGTCTGAAGGGAGAGTCTGGAGACCCTGGTCCACAGGTTTACTTTTATTTTGTTTTATTGTGTGTGTGTGTGTGTGTGTGCGTGTGCATTTTGCCTCTTGACACTTGGTTATTTATTCTGCAGGGTCTCAGAGGTCCTCAAGGTTTACATGGTCCTCCTGGTAAAACTGGTAGAAGAGTAAGTAACCATCACTGAGCTGACCTGCAGCATTTATCAGTCTGATTGTGTTTGATTTAATCTGCAGCACCTTTTTGTTTAGACTGTATGTCTGCTGTTTTGCTTGTTAATGCTCCTGGTGTTGTTCCAGGGCCGATCTGGTGCTGACGGAGCTCGTGGAATGCCAGGAGAGCCTGGAACTAAGGTCAGACATGTTCCAGCCATTAGTTCTGTGCAGTGCTGCACTGTATCATTTGGTTATTGAGGATTAATATGAGTAGTAATAGATAATGCAGTTGCGGTTTGTTTTGTGCATTGGCTCCAGTGTAAAAGGTCCTTTCTTGTTTGTGCGTGTCTGTTTCAGGGAGATCGTGGTTTTGACGGGTTGCCTGGTCTGCCAGGAGACAAAGGCTATCGGGTGAGTACTGCAATCTCAAGGACTCATGGATGGTTTGATTATCACAATATGGTAAAACCACTGCGTCCGTAAGGCCACCAGCAATGAGTACGACCCCTCCTACCCCTCTCATGGACTCTTCATCCTCCTGCCAGAACGTACCGGAGCATCTGTTCCACCACCACCAACACCACCAGACTCCACAACCGCTTCCTCCCTGAGGCAGTCAGATTACTCAACACCCTGCTGCCTCCCAGCACTCAGCTGGACTAGTCAAACCCATCCCTCTATCCAGCTGTGGCTTCTTTGGCAACTATTTTTGTTGATGGAGCGAAAATAAATGAAATATTTGGCCATACTGTGTCCGAAATGTCAGTCGCTCGATATTAATGTTATGAAAGCAAGCTCACACTTGCAGTCATGTTGTTGTACTGAATATCAGCACAGCTGTCATTACCCGTAGCTGAATGGCCTGATATTCAGTACATCAGCGCTCTTGCTTGTGTGATATTGCTTAATTATGTGCTGATCCACAGTCCTGGAGAAATCACATTTCGTTCTGATGTATATGAGCTATAAAGAGAAAAGATAATAAAAACCCACTTGATCTCATACCACTTTACCAATTGCTTCACACATTTCATATTTTTCTTCTGTCCAGGGAAATCCTGGAGGAATGGGACCACCAGGACCCCAAGGAGAGGATGGAGAGAGAGTAAGTGGTGTCTGTGTATTGTCTGTACTGTCTATAGCCGTGGCTCTCAAAGCGAGTTGTGCCTCTTCTTCTGTGGTGTATATGCAGGGGGTTCCTGAAAAACAAGCACAAATAATGTTACCTTTAATCCAACTACAATTTTAAAACTAAAGGTCGGGAAGTGATGCTAATGATATGCAGTGTTTCAAATCTAGAAACACTGGGTAGTGGCAAGTTCAGCAATAAAAAGCTGTAATGGCTCAAATAATTTAATATGGTGGTATATATATTTGCCCTGCTGTTCTTAAATCTGTGCTGTGATCATGAAGGGGTCCTCGGAAAAGTTTGAGAAGCCCTGCTCTATAGCACGCACCATATTTACTGCATGTAGAGTTTGTCACGTGGTATGTAGTATGTTTCCGATATATCCTCGACTGAATGCTGAAGCCTCTTTTCTTCTTTATTTTCTTTATTTTGCCAGGGAGATGATGGAGATGTTGGGCCCAGAGGACTCCCGGGTGAACCAGTGAGCGCTTCTGTCTATCACACACCTTTTATGCAATCACCATGCATTATTGTCCATCGTACATTGCATGCTATATGTACATGACCCCACAGAACCTAGTCCTTGATGTGAATCTAATAGTGTTTCAGTAAATCACACTCTTTTTTCTCTTGTTGTTTAGGGGCCTCGTGGGTTGCTGGGGCCTAAAGGTCCCTCAGGAATCCCTGGACCTCCAGTAAGAATTCAGTCTACACGAAAACTGCTTTCTTTATTACAACAACAACAACAAAAATACATCCCTGTATCTGCAAATATGTTTTATCAATAATCTAGCATATATAATACTCTGATGTGTAAAATCACTTCAAATTCAAATTCATACCTTTTACTTGAATCTTACTTTATTTACTCAGCCAGTGTTTATTCTTGTCTGGCTGGACTTACATAAACACTGTAGGTGTTCACTAAAAACACTGAAAACACTCAGTGTTGCTGTTAATATGAAATTCTAAATCATAGCTAGGTTCAAACACTTCTATATAATATAATTTTATATATATATATATATATATATATATATATATACACACACACACACACACACACACACATATATATATATATATATATAAAATTACAAAGTGTACTAATAAAATATATCAATATTAAATATTTCATAATAATAAATATACATGAAACATCGTTTTATTCTTAGTGTCTTAGAGCATTAAGATTTCACTACTTATCCTCTTTAAACCTCTTTAAGGGTGTGCGTGGAAGCGATGGACCTCACGGGCCAAAAGGAAACTTGGTTAGTAAAATTCTTTCTGTACCTTTTACTCATTTGCTTCAGCACAATTCTCAGTGTCCTGTTCTACTGGTTTGTTCATGTTTAACAGGGACCTCAGGGAGAGCCAGGTCCTCCAGGCCAGCAGGGAGCTCCAGGAACACAGGTTAATAATATAAAATCAATAACATCAGACTAATAATCAAATACACAATTCACACTGTATATAGTAGAAGTGGACCTCAGTGCCATCAGAATCGACTGTAACGCCGAGACAAACTTCTGCGAGTTAAAATGGGCTCCTTTAGGCAGCGTTTCATTGTAATGCCTGTAAGCTTTTCTGAGAAGTTGCTCTTTTAATAATGATGGAGAATGATCATGGGAGCAATAAAAAAAAAAACACGGAAATGAATGTACAAGTTTTACAATATTTTTAACATTAATTAAATAATTACTTTTGTGGAGCCCCACAGAGATCTGCAGTGCACAGTGTGGTCTGTGTGAGTGATACGGAGCCACAGCAGATTTCCTTTGCTTGTACAGAACTATGGTAGAAATATGGCATTAATTTGAGCTCAGTAAGGCAGTGTTAAGGTTGGGCTAAAGCTGAACAGTGCATCTCCCCTTCATGTCATATTAAAGAACCTGGTATTTACTCCATGAGCAGTGTTGCCAAGTTCCGTCTTTAATATTTGCATACTGCAGGTTTATACTGCAAATCAGAAATGCACACCACTGGAAACTTTTTTCAGGGAGTTTTCCCTGAAAAGACTGAACAGGAAAATTGTGTTTACTGTTTCTGATGTCTGAACATTTTGGGATAGTTTCATGTGTTTTAGTGCTATTTTTGAGCTGTAGTTGGGGTAAAAATTGTGCTGAAACTTGGCAACCCTCCCTACAAGCTTCTGTGAGCCGTTCTCTGAGCTCAGCATTAAAGCAAACGCCTCACACTCACACGTCTTTTTTTGGTTAGTCCTGCAGGGTCCTGGTGCACACACCTATTCTGATTTCTGTTAAGCTTTCTTTAAAAAAAAACAACAACAACAAATACTTCACCTGCTGTTCATTTAGGACGCATTATGTGTTCAATCTGAATAATGTATTCATATTCCGTTACACCCTTTAGATGTTTTTATTTTTATTTTAATACAGTTATTATAATTATTCATTATACCATATGATATATGGTCGCACCGAATGGTGAGATCGTGCGAAAAAGATCAACAGACAATAAACCAGGTCTGAAATCTCACTGGCAAACATTTAATAAACGTTAAACTTTCTGTTTAAATGTTTACAAAAAGTGAAATGCTAAATGAAATGTTAAGCAGTTTTTTAGTTATTATTTAATAAAGGGTGTAATAGATTAATAAATATGTTCTCATTAAATCAAATTATTCAATTAATCATTAATCATTGATTAATCATTAATCAAAATATAAACAAAATAACACATGATATTTTTGACTTCTGTCAAATTTAACAGCCACAGAATTGACCAGGAGAATGAAACAGAGCAGAAAATGTATGAATGAATTTATAGAAAATGATAGATTTACAGATACAGTTTAATTTTCAGTATTTTCTTGAGGTCGCACCACATGACAGCTCTATATAGCAACTATATAACCGTACAAAATCTTACAAAAACCTCCAGATGTTTCCCAGAATCCTTGGCATGTAGATGAATGATGGAACTTTTGTCACTGAATTCTTTTCAATATAAAAGTCTCAACATGGTCTTTTCTTGATGGCCACAGCAGGTGATATTTCATAAAAAAGAACAAAATTTAGACAGCCTTCGTTAGTGAATTATGAAAGAACTCTAAATGCAAATGCTTTGCAGTTTTGGTCAGTAATGCAAATATGGCAAAATAAAAATATAAAATGAGTCAGGACAATTTCAAACAAGTTTCAGAATTGCACTAATGGTCAGACGGTCACACCACATGATATTTTCTCATTTCTATGAATTTGATAATACATGAAAAATGACAAATAATTCAAGTACATACAGTATATATGAGAGGCATTAGATATTTATTATACCTTATTATGTATTTTATTAATTTTTGAAGTCTGCACCACGTCATTAACTCATATATATTCTGATTTACAGGGAATGCCTGGTCCTCAGGGTGCTATCGGTCCCCCAGGAGAGAAGGTAAAACTCACAGAACGTCATCCCCGCTTTTAGACAGAATTGTGCTCATATTGTACTCAGGCTGCATGACTTCGGATTTATCTTCTCAAGAATCACATTTTTCTCGTGGCGATTAGGTGAAAATGAGAGTGTTTTGCTACTTTTTTGCTGATGACATGCTTAAGCACAGCAGCCAGTGTTGTGAAATGAATGATTTTGCCCTTTTGTTTTTGCCATTTCTCAGGGACCTACAGGAAAGCCAGGCCTGCCAGGCATGCCCGGAGCTGACGGTCCCCCTGTAAGGATTGCTTTTCATCATGTATTCAGAACACGTACTGTAGTTACGCAGCACCTCTTTATTTTCTCCTTCAGCAATAATAATGCACAGGCTCCTTGGCATTTTGCGCCGTGGTTAACTGCCACTAGTGCTAGCAGATCAGGCTGAGACCACTGTCGTCTTTGCCCCAAAGACTGTTCTGTTTGGGATTATATTGCTTCAGGTGTGCAGTAACATTCTCTTTACACACAGGGTCACCCAGGAAAGGAAGGCCCAGCCGGAACGAAAGGAAACCAGGTCAGTCTGCGTAACTGCCATATTTCAGTGAAAGTGACTCTGAAATACTACAGAACATATTTAATATTTATAACATCTCACAAACTGACTGTAACACACAGTATACCCACAATCTGTCAAAGGGTTTGTGTTAAAGACTTTCCCACCGCAGTAATTCTGTTGAATCCTTAAATCTGATTGCTCAGGTGCTGATTAATTTCCTGGAACAGCATGACTCTGACTGACTCTGACATGTCTATATTAATGCACTTATTCTAATATGTTATCGTTTCTATAGTAACAGCTCACTCACAGGGATCCGTATGGTGCACGCTCCACATAATCTCAGCTTAATAATAATAATAATAATAATAATAATAATAATAATAATAATAGTAATAATAATAATAATGTGTTGCTGTTTAACAAAGATATGGTGAGGTTTTCTGTAAGGAGACATTGATTTAACATTTATGGAAGGAGTCTCCAGTGTCAGCGCTTTGTAACAGTCAATGGGAGTTTTCGGGACAGAGGAGTTTAGCTGTGTTTCTTTGGTTTATTAACTTCAAGAGAGAGAAAAGAGAGCTGGTGATGGAACGAGTTTTATAGCTGCTGTAACGTAAGTGAGAGCAGGAACTAACTGGACGTTCCACAACATTACATGTAACTATAAACGGTTAAAAGTATGACGTGTTGTTCCTTAATAAATAAAAAAATTTTAATTGTTGACAAATTGCTGTGATATAAGAGGAATAAAACGGTTCTGCTTCTCATCATTCCACCCCAGCATGCCCATCTTGATTTATGGATATATTTACTATTTAAAATATTTAGATTTCTTGGCCAGTAAATATATTTATTTTATTTATTAAAGTTGATAGTTAAACAACATTTTGGGAGTCTCACGTGCAGGAGGTTTATTAAAACCGCTGTTCCACAGTCCAGAATGAGAAACGGTCCCAGGTCACGGTTAAGGAGAGGGCCCCCTGCTGGCTTGGAGGGGAATTGTCTCTGACAGGTCTTTAGCACAGCTAGTATGCTAACCTGTTCTTCTTTTTTAAGCTCTCTCTCTTATTCCTACAACAGTTTGGATATATATTTATTCGGATTTTACTGCCAGCCATTTATACCACAGCCAGTGACTACAATTTTTTATTTATTAATGAATGACGCAAGTGTTTATTGTTACGTTTCATGGAGCATCCATGAGACAAGTTAGTTCCTGTTGTCATTTACGTTACAGCAGCTATAAACAGAAGTTCTCTCTCTCCAGCCTCTTTTTTCTCTCTCTTGATATTAAACAGCATGTTTTTTCATCCATTTGTTATTTATTATTCTCAGATTATGTGGAACGTCTGCTGAATATGTCCCTGTGAATGAGCTGTTACTATGGAAACGATAATGTATTAAAAGGAGTGTATTAATATAAACCCGTTGTTTATGTTACGGCTGGAACTACTGTCCGAGCCACGCTGTTATAGAAAATAGAGAATTCAACAGCAAATTAATTATTCAATTAATCGATTGATCCAAATGAATCAGTTCATTCAGGTTTATGATTTCTGCTGTGGTCAGCAGCCTGTGTTGATTTAACAGTTGTGAAAACTAACAGATAGGCTGTACTTTATGCTTTAAGAATCATTTTTCGATTGTAAACACAATGTCTTTTCTCAGAGTCTAGCTTGTTAATGAGCTAGAGAAACCGCAGAGACACCATGAATGAATCTTTCTGTCACTTTTTCCTCAGGGGCCTAGTGGTCCTCAGGGAGGTATTGGCTACCCTGGTCCTCGTGGAGTTAAGGTGTGACTCATTTCTCGCTCTGCTGTTTGACTTGAACTATTAACGAGTGAATATCTGAATAAATTAAAATGAATCTTTTCCCAGGGGATTCAAGGTATCCGTGGACTGAAGGGTCATAAGGGAGAAAAGGTAGGTACTGTGTGTGTGTGTGTGTGTGTGTGTGTGTACTGTAGCTTTTTTGTATGTTATAAAGTACAAAATAGTGCTGAACCCCACTTTTTATGAGGATTTTTGAGGTGTGTTTAAAATGATTAGACATTGTAATAGCTGTGTATAAGAAGCCTCATTGAGAACTGAACATCTGATGCTGTCTCTGTCCACTACATTAAATGCTTCAGCTGTAGCTGATAATTGTACTGTACACTGTTGTTAGGGAGAAGACGGTTTTCCTGGAATCAAGGGAGATTTTGGTCCTAAAGGAGAAAGGGTAACCGTAGCCTAATGGGCAACTCATAAAGATTTTGTCCAAAATTATGAATGAATAATGCAGAATTGATTTTGCTGATTTTGTTTTGGTTTTATTTTCTACCTGTATGAATAGGGAGAGGTGGGAGTGCCAGGCCTCCGAGGGGAGGACGGGCCTGAGGGTCCAAAAGGGCGTGTTGGTCCCCCTGGGGAGATTGGACCACTTGGCCTGGTTGGAGAGAAGGTGAGTTTGTCAAAACTATAATAATATCAAACGCATCTGTTCATATTAATATTATTATTATTATTATTATTATTATTATTATTATTATTATTATTATTATTGGTGTTGTTGCTGGGTTTTTTTTTAATTGAGATATCTAAAGCCAAATTGTGTAATTCTAGGGTAAACTTGGTGTACCTGGCCTGCCTGGCTATCCTGGAAGACAAGGACCTAAGGTGAAATATACTTCAGTGATCTGATACATTTCACAGTATCACAGCTTCATGTCATATCTTTCTTTCGAAGGGTTGAATATTTTGTTACATAAAGAAATTAGGATTGTAGGGAGCAGTTGAGGCTGGTGAGGCAGAGCCCCGGGATTTTCAGTAAAACGTCATAAAGTCCTCATTCACTAGTCCATACATTCTGCTGAAATACTACTGACCTCTTTTAAATGATCAATGATTTAAAAAGATGTCAGCCATTGTTGCGTTGATTTGCTCACTTTTCTAGATATTGCGCAATCATAAGGCAGCACATTTAGCTCCACAGAGAGGAGCAGTGGACAGGACTGTTAAACCTGGCAACCCGGGTTAAAGATATTAGCTCTTCTGCTCATCTCTGTGACACTCAGAGCAAAACAAAGTCAAAGACACATCTAAAACCTCTCAAAACGAGCCGCTGGACCACACGCTGGATGACTGTGTGATCTCAACTCTCAACTGTTACTCTAAAAATTCACTCCATGCTAATGGGCAGGTGTGATAGCCTCCATGATAGCATGTTTCTTCACATGCTCGATATTTACTACACAACACTTGCTCAATAATGTTTAACAGTAGTAACACTGAAGAGAACAACACCAGTCGTTTGCTATACGCTGTGAAGTCAGGCCTGGCCTAAGCCTGCTTCCCACCACGGTCTTCCTCTTACTGTATACGCAGCTTACACACACACACACACACACACACACACACACACACACACACACACAGTTGTGTATTCATTTCCATCATCTTACACAGATCTACACAGAAATATTATGAACTCTAGAGTAACACAGTTATAAAATAGTAATTTGACTTTTATAAAACACATGACTTTTGTGTTTCAGGGCTCACTTGGTTTCCCAGGATTCCCTGGTGCTAATGGAGAGAAAGGTGCAAGGGTGAGGCTTACAGTACTACAGTGATTTTAATCCTGGAGCCATAAATTTGATTTAATTCAATCTTATTAATGTCCTGGAAGTATTTTATGTTTCATATTTGTTTATTTTTCCTCCAGTTAAGTGAATTTTGAGTGATGTATGTAGCATGTTCTTAACTGGAAAAACAATATCTTGGTCATTTTTTGTTTTTGTTGCTTGATTTTGAAGCAATAAAATGTCACTATTATACTGTGTATTTTTTCCGTAGGGTCTAATCGGAAAACCTGGACCAAGAGGACTGAGAGGACCAACAGTACGATCCTGTTCCTCTGTTTTCCTCTGTTCTATTCTCTTCTTCTTCTTTGGTTAACACTTATATATAGATTAATATATCAAGGAAATTCCACTACGGTTTTATATATAAATATTGTTACAATTAAAAAGTACACAAAGTTTCTGGAGAAATGGAATATTTTTTGGCCAAAAGTGACTTTTGTCCTGTCTGAAATGTCCTGTTTCAGGTAAACTGTTATAAACCTTTATAAACTTTTATAAACCTTTAATTTGCCTTGCAGGATGCACTACTGTGCTGTTGCAGAAAATTATTTAACACATTTGGACAGATTTGAGGATTTAGCAGCAATGTGGTATAAATGTTAATGTGTGTGGCACTGTTCAGTGTGATTCTGATCAACTCAACACATTTGACGTGCAGTTAGATGATATCTCTATGCCACTTTAGGGGCCCAGAGGACAGAGAGGACCTCGTGGGTCTACTGGAAAGCCAGGTGCTAAGGTAAGATGAGATGATTCTCTATATATTGCATCATTACATCTTAATGTACTGAACAATTAAATACCTATATCCTTTAGGGTTCATCCGGCAGTGACGGCCCTTCTGGACCACCAGGCGAGAGGGTAGGCTTTTTTTTTTTGTATTGAGTTACTTTCATGTAGTGGAAATAATACTCATCGCATATATCTCACGTTCAGTTTTTATGTGCCATTTCAGGGATTACCTGGAGCTCAAGGAGTAAATGGATTTCCAGGACCAAAGGGACCTCCTGTACGAGAAATCTTCCCTGTTTAACTGATTAGAAACTGTATTCGAGATCAGGCTGTGATGGGGGACATTTTAATTTGAACTTCCACATTTGAATTTTAATGACATGAACATTAATGTTGATGAATCAGTTGAACAGTTAGCAGGGCTGGCAGGTTATTTCAACTCTTTCAAACATTTCACCACAGATGTGGAACAAATCTGGACATCAGTCATCAATCCCAACAAATCCAGAGGCATAGCTAGGGGGTGGATTTCGAAAGATTCCCAAATGGATACTCGAGGATAATTAACACAACACACAAAGAGCACATCATAACAATGTGATTACTGCACAAAACAATGTTATTCAATGTAAAGTAATATTTTGTGCAGAAATTGTGGTATAATGATGTTCATAAATATTTTTTAGTCATCATATTTTACCTGCTCTAACTGTAAATAAGCAGATTGACTTGTCTTTGCGTAATCACATTTTATTGGCTACTAGCTAGTGATATCGAGGTGATGAGCAATGAAGTACCACAGGTTTAAGGCAAAAGAAAATGAACTGTGAATCTGGTTTAATAAGATAAAATATCATTTCCTCTATTACTAGTGTCTTATTTTAATCATTTTCAGTGGAACTACCATAAAGGTATTTTAGGGCAACGTTATTAATAGGTCGAGACTGGCTAATGATGCCTTACGCAGTGATAAGTGTGTCACATTTATCAGTATAATAAAAGAGAAACGGTGCTATTTCCTTTTTAATTTCCACATTAATTTGAGATTTTAAAAAAATGTTTGTAGTGCATTTTTAAGCATTTTGTATTTATTGTGCTCTTTGAATTCATTCTTTTTATTTTTTAAAACCTGACCTCTGATCTATGAAGGGACCTCCAGGGAAAGACGGACTGCCTGGACACCCTGGACAGAGAGGAGAAGTTGTAAGTATTTGTTACTTAGAGGGTTTTTTTCTTTTTGCCAACAAAGTACACAAGGTTTTCATGCTAGTAGCTCCTCAGGAATCAGTGTTTTGTTTTTGGTTGAATTTCCTTTTTTTTCATAGGGGTTCCAAGGCAAGCCTGGGCCTCCCGGGCCACCTGGAGTTGTTGGACCTCAGGTAAGGTTTAATTAGACTTTATGTACTTACTATTAAACATCTTTGGGGTTTGTTTTTAAATGTCTGTATGTATAAGACTATAGGACACAATCAGATATCTTAAATTACATTGCAAGTTGAACCACATGTACATTAACATACATTAACAGTACCCTTCTCAGTGGAAGAATCTTAGTTATGAATAAATTATAATCAACTCAATCATGTCTAGTAGACATTCTGTCAGGGGCAACATGGTGGTGCAGTGGGTAGTGGTGCTGCCCCACAGAGTTCTGGGTTTGATCTTGAGCTTGGGTTACTGTCTCTGGTGGAGAACTTTCAGGAAGGAGAGGTTTCTTCCTGTGAGGTTTTCAGCTGAACTGACAACACATTTCAGTCTGTTCAGCACATTCCTGGTTGCAGAGCCGAAGCAGACTGTTACTGAGGTGGCGAGGACGGACTCAGTGTTGGCTCAGTTGACTGTGGTCAGCTGATGCAGGAAGTGCACAAGTAATACCCTGTCTTTATTCTTCTTCACCGGTAAATGCAATCTATGAAGGAAGGTTCCTTGTTTTTCCTCTTAGACACCAAACCTCCCTTTTAATACCTCTGTCGTTGCTTGTTGATGTTTTGTGAATGCAGCAACATATGTCAGAGTATGGTTGATCCTACCTGTCAATACCTCTCTTCAGTTAGAACATCCTGTTATCACTAACCACAAGACTCCAGACCTCACATGCTTCTTGATGATAGGGAGCAGAATTTGTTCTGAGTGTGGGATGTTTGCGGTTGTGCATTATTTCATACCATGCCATACCATAACCTAGTCAAAAGAGTTTAAAAGTAGTGTAAATGAGCAAATAAGGGCATATTGAATTGTGGTAATCCACAAAACATTGATATTTTATTTTTAGGTAATATTTTCCCACATGTAGCAAGATGCCTGATGCCCCCAAAATATTTAACATTCCTTAAAATTGCTGTACCAGAAACTGTTCTTGCCTTGACTGCACATGGCTGTAACAACAAACATGGTTGTAAATAAAATCCCTTTGTCATCCATCAGCATGGGGAAGCCTCATCAGAACTGGAATTAGGTTGTAGTCAGATGAGATCAACGTCCAAACATCCAACATCCACATTTTTGGTCCTATACACCATTATCACACAAAGTGTGAAACCCATGCCCACATAAATTATTTTGGTGGATCAGTGAAACCTTAGGACTATTTTGCATTGATGCTTTGTGGCCATTTCTGCTTTGTGTTTTGCACTTGCTATATCATTTACATTTACATTTACGGCATTTGGCAGACGCCCTTATCCAGAGCGACTTACAATAGTGCTTTGAAGTCTATCAAAAATACATCCTGATACCGGCTCACTAGGTCACAAACTAGGAATACCATCAGCCCAAGACTCTGTTTTTTTTTTTTTTTTTTTTTGTGTGCGTGCGTGCAAGTGCTAACTTAAGTACTTAATGAAGAGGTAAGTCTTTAGACGTCGTTTGAAGACTGCCAGTGACTCAGCTGTTCGGACATCTAAAGGAAGTTCATTCCACCACCTTGGTGCCAGAACCGAGAAGAGTCTCGACGCATGTCTTCCTTGTGCCCTGAGAGATGGTGGGACCAGTCGAGCAGTGCTAGAGGACCGGAGGGAGCGTGGTGCCACGC